>JABGLZ010000681.1:19080-59390 GCA_014705045.1 Colletotrichum theobromicola | reverse complement strand
AAAAATAATATCGTCTGAAAAAAAGAGGGCGCCCACTCCATGTGTGCAATATGGTGAAATATGATGGGACTGAGCAGGCGCAAGTCGCTCTACTGATGCTGGCGCAGACCGACCGACCAACGCCGAATATTTCGCAAACTGAGTCAAGCTTTCGATACACCACTTCCAGCTGCCTGCAAGCATATATCGTCAGAGTTCTCACAGCCACGTCTGGAACCACGGTTGGACCTGCGGCATACGACCCGTTGCGCTCGAAGCTCGAGGGACATGAGGGGAAAGGAGTGGTTCGAGGCGCAGCCCACGGGACGGCCGACGCATAAAAGAACGGCATCTCATCTGTTCGCCCATTTCATCAGCCACTGGATCACGGCATCCAGGTTTGTCTCTTCCTTGGCGCTGATCCCGTAGCAGCAGACTTCACGATGGCCTATGGATTTGAGATCCAAAGCATCGATCAGCTCATCAACCGACAGCTTCTGTGGGAGGTCCGACTTGTTACCCAAGACCAGAAGCGGTATTTCTCTCAAAGACGCCTGCCCCATAAGAGCATGGAGCTCCTCACGAGCTTGTTGCAACACATCCATGTCGGCGATATCGACAATGAAAACGATGGCGTTGACGCCGCGACAGTATCTCTCCCACATCGTCCGGAAACGGGGCTGGCCGCCAATGTCCCAACACTTCAGTGTGACGTGCCCCCGTTGCACCCGCTTCATATTGAATCCGACTGTCGGGATCGAGCTACACGAGATCTCAGTTAGCCGAGGATGCCGCTAGCCGATGCTGCGCGGAGACCACACGCAGGCCACTCCTGAGGCATCGACAGGAGGAGAAAGGATCGCTTACTCGATCGTGAACTCGCCGCCCTACGATTCCGAAGATTAGCATACGAAGGGAGCAGAATCGGCCGGTACGACCCGGGGCTTAGATGGCTCGGTTCTACTTACCGCGAGCACGCGGAGGAGGGAAGTCTTGCCCGCGTTTTGCAGACCAATCATGGTCACGTCCATCTCAGTCGCCCTGCCGTCGCAAATCAGTAAACAGCCAGACAACCATCACCATGTCTGAGGGGCAGAGTGGGCGCAACGGCAGCGGGGTAGGGTCAGAGCGCGCGGGCCGCCGTCGCTGGGAATCACCCCGCTGCTGTATGTCGACCACAATACCAGGCACTCACCAAAATGTCCTCAACAACCAGTCGTACACCTTTCGGAATAGCCCCGCCATGATTGCGACTGGTGGACGCGATGCGCTGGCACAAGTAGGGTTATTGGGGGTGATGGAGCGTCAGTCGCAGTAGATGTCCGGTGTCAAGGGCGGTCCGACGACGACGATGGGCGGGCAGTCGATGCCGCGCAAGGCTACTGGTAGGTTGCGGCGCGCAAGATGTCTCGTTTGAAGAAGGACAGAACAGCGAGACGGTGAGTAGGAAGACAACCGGGTGGGGTTCTGATTTTGATACTTAAGTATTCGATGCGCTCAGACGCCTGTCGAAATTAGGAATAAAAAATGTCTCGTATGACCCGTGGTAGCCGTCCAAATGTCGCAAGTCAAGTCTCGCGAGCATCGACGGGGGAATGCGCAGGCCGTTCGGTTTGTGCGATGATGGGGGCGGAAGGGTAGGTAGATGGACGTGGAGGCTCGGAGGTTTGCTCGTTCTCGTTGGCGGGTGATGACAAGCAAGGTAGGTAGGTAGGTAGGTGCAAGCAGCAGCAGCAGCGCAGCCCAGCGGTGCAATGGGCGGGAACCAGTTGAGCCAGGTGACGCTTGGCTTGGCCTGGCCTGTCCCGGGTGGGCAAAAGTGCACTAGTCGTGGGTAGGTACGGTAGGTGTACAGAAAGAGAACAGAGGTCTCCACCAGAAGACGGGATGGAGGGGGATCCAATGTGGACTGCCCTAGGTAGTGGGGGAAGGAGGAGAGCAGAAGAGCAAAGTATCCCTACTGCAGTCGAGTTGAAGGTACCTCACCCCTGGACCGCGCCGCTCAAGGCACAAGCTGTAGAATGAACCGTGCCGAGCTCTCTGTGTGCTAGGGCGGATGGGAAGCGATTTGAGAACAACCGCGACGACAGGGCCTGCAGCGGTTAGGACTAGGGTTTCATTCGTTTGTTTCTGCCGGATGCCGGTGGAGCTTCTGCAACGGGTGCGCAATAGACGCGAGGGAGGAGCTGGCAATGCACGGGTAGGGGATCGGTGTATGTAGTGATGGCAGGCCTACCTCTGTGATGTTGTGAGTTCCCGTGTGCAGACCACACGGGCAGCGGCGGCGATAGCCGCAGCGAGAGCAACAGGGATGACGGGCGCGGCGAGACTGGAATAGAAAACAGTCGTCGGCAAGGCTCAGATGCAGAGACAGGGATTTCCCACCACGGTCGTCTGCTTTTTGCCTGTGATGGATGGACTGGCTTCGGCGACGTCGATGCTTTCCCTGGCAAGATGTTGATAGGCGCACAAGCCGAACTGTCGCGGAGAACTTGGAATATCGTACTCCGAACAAAATGAGCGGAATGACGCTGATGTATGTTTCGATACGGTGCCTGTGACCCTGACGGGGGCTTGCTAGATGAAGTATTGAACGGCTCCCCAGAAAGGAGTTGACTCCAGCCGATAGCCACGGGCGGTCCGCAATGTCTCGGCCCGCCTGGCGCAAAGCAGCACTTGGATGCTCGGAAAAGTGGTGAGCCGATGTCTTCCTCACCTGTTTATCTTAATGCCCACCTGAGGAGGGGCCGAGAAGGGCAAGATGCTAGGGCCGTCTGTTGCGGTAGTAAGTGCAAGACGGGGGAGAACTAAAAGCAAAGTCCGTAGCAGGCGGCACGAGTCCCAGAGTGGCGCCCCAACAAGGCCTGGTGGCGGACCGAAGCGCGGGGCTGGACGGGACTATGGGATGGAACGATGGAGGACGGCGTTCGGCGTCTAATGACGTTTGTGATTGTGATGGGAGATCTGTGGTAGCGGGCGGCTCGCCGGCGAGAGGGTTCCCAAGCGGCAAAGGTCGGAGCGTTCAAGGACTGAGGCAATGCGGGTCGCGGTGCCGCGAGAGGTATGTGAAGCTGTAGCTGTCACTTCAGTTGTTGGTATTCGCGGCTGCTGGCTGCTCAGACTGGGACTGAAGCGGCCGAGAGAAGCGACAAGGGAGTTCTAGGCGGGTTGAATGAGATGGAAAAGGAGTGCAGAGCCCGAGGTATTTAGCATCATTGTCGGGAGGGAAGAGACGGTCAGGCAAAGCAAAGAAAGATGATTTGGGCCAGGCGAGTGGTAAGTCCAGGCAGGCAGAGATAGGTAGAAGCAGCGACGAGGTAATCGATCCAATAATTACATTACAGATGCAGTCGGTGGTAGGAAGGTAAGGTACTGTAGGTAGGTACTTTGACCCCAAGCAAGGCGGGTGCATACACTGCCTGCCCACCTAGCTACCCAGGTAAGGTAGTTACAGTACCTGGAGGTAGACGGGCGTCTTCTGGGGCGGCACTATCCCCGCGACAACATGCATCCCGTCGCTGCGAGCTGCGCCGTGAGGCCGTCTAGGGTCCCTCATCAAAAGGTAGGCCGGCCTGCCTGCCTCACTTACACACACACACACCTCACTGAAAAGGAACCACCCAAAATACCTTGACGTTGTCGACCCGAAAGTACCTTACCTTCCTCACCCTCAGATAGGCACGACAGATGGGTACATGAGTATCGTCATTGAATTGCAGTATTGTGCATGGCACTTCTAAGCAGCTAGGCTTATATCTTTGGGCCCGGGCAGGCTGCGTTGGGCTGCAAGTTTCCAGTGGTACGCCATGTCCCCGTGCTCACCATCAATTATGGTTGGTTCAAGATGCAAGCTAGCTCTATTTTCTGTGTGTGCTAGGTGCATCTTCGGGAGACACCCCAAAGGCCCAATCGACAAGTACATTGGCAAGACTGACGGCGCAGGGGAGGAGAAACGATGGCCACTAAGGCAGCATGACCACCTTATGCACGAAGACCTTACCTTGCCTTACGACCTTATGCACCTCACCTCCATCACTGCACATGCCTTGCATTCTCCCAGCTGCGGATACCATGCATGCACAGCCAGGCAACATGTTTTCCCGTCCTCTCTCGTGTCCAAGGCTCTGATGATTTCGGCGTTGTATCAGGGCTTATGGCGCTGCGTTCTTGACCGGGTCCTATGGCGGCTGAAGTTTCTACACAGGATGCTTGAGTTAGTCAGTGGTTGCTGACACCAGTTGCTGACGTGCCTCGTCATATCTCTCCGCGGGATCTTGGATGCGGTCCGTCTGGCCGAGTCAATCGAGCACTCTGCTTCGCATACCTTACCTAGATATCTCATATCTACCCAATGGCTGCCGTCCGATTTCTGGAATCGTCGGACGAAATGTAAAGTTCAATCCTTCTGATGATCAGTAGCCGAAGCTATCCGTTGACACTTGACAGCCCAGCTGCCGCTCCTTAGTCCCACCATTCGGGGCCATGTCACACCGAGTAACCAGCTCGGCCAGCCAGTCACTAACGACCAAAACCTTGTGACAGTTTTGGGGTAATGAACCATACGTGACACAGACATGAAGCCACTGCAGGCTTGCAGGAGCAGCCAGTCCGCGGGAAGGTGATACGGATGAGGTGAAGTGCTTTAGGTTGTTGGCCCGGCTTCCTCACGGAGTTCCTCGCGGAGGTGTCGGGTGTCGCTTTGCTACCTTAAAGTCCCGATGCCGAGGACTCACAGTCCGGGCAGCTGTGCAGTGCGGAAGCGTCCCCTCTGTGTCTAGGTACGTAGTGTACGGATACCTATACACATCACGATAAGATAAGACAACCACACTGTGAGTGATTACTGTCATTTCATTGGTCATTCCGAATTTTCCGCTCCATATCTCCACAATAATTTTTTTGTTTTCTCCGGGACCCGATCGTCGCAAAGCCTCTTCTCCAGCAATCCGATTTGGGGCTTCGAGAGAAAAGTTCATGTTCACCTCCTCGCTGTTGCCGCCGCCTTGTGCAGAGAGCCGACTCGTACATCCGCCGATCAACTCGCAAAAGCTGAGCCTTGGTGTCTGCTCTGTTCTTACCCCGCGGCGCCTCAACACCACCCAACTGCTGTGTGGCAGGCGAACGAGCGAGTGAGCGAACATGGCTCCTTCGGCGACCAGCACCGAGTGGGATCACCAATACAACACCCTCCGCCGCGAAAATCTCTTCAGGAATCCGCCAAAGGATCACACGGCCTACCCGGCTCTGCAAGAAGCTGTCAGCCCGCACATCGACTCCTTCAATGCTTTGTTCAGAGCCGACGGCAACGGCCTCCTCGCTCGAGGCCTAGAGGACATCGGCGTCAAGTCCTACCTCGACGGCGACGACAGAACCGGTCCCGAGGGCAAGAACCGCTTGACCATCAGATACAAGGGCGTGTCACTCCAAAAGTCTCAGCTGCCCCCTTCCAACAAGTTCGCCCGCAACCGCGAAATTTTGCCGTCCGAATGCAGAGAACGCCATTGCACCTACCGAGGCAGGCTTTCCGCAACATTTGAGTACAGGATCAACGATGGCGACCCCAAGGAGTTTGTTCGCGAGCTCGGCCAGGTCCCTATTATGGTCAAGGTAAGCGCGTTTCGTCGCTCGAGTCGTCCCTGGAAGTGCGCTGCTAACAGCGTGTTCGCAGTCCAACAGGTGCCATTTGGAAGGAAACTCGCCTGCGCAGCTGGTTCAGAAGAAGGAGGAATCGGAAGAGTTGGGCGGATACTTCATTGTGAACGGCAACGAAAAGATCATCCGAATGCTGCAGGTCAACCGACGAAACTTCCCCATGGCCATCAACCGTCCCAGCTTCCAGAATCGTGGCCAAGGATACACCCCCTACGGCATCATCCTCCGATCCGTCAGACCCGACGAAACATCGCAAACCAATGTCCTGCACTACTTGAGTGACGGAAACATGACGTTCCGATTCTCTTGGAAAAAGAACGAGTATCTCATCCCGGTCATGATGATCCTTAAGGCGCTAGTGGAGACCAACGACCGCGAGATCTTCGAAGGGCTGATTGGCCTGTCCAACTCCAAGTCAGCCAAGAACACCTTCCTGACGGACCGAGTTGAGCTCCTCCTCCGCACCTACAAGTCGTATGGTCTCTACAGCAAGACAGAGACGAGAGCCTACTTGGGCGAGAAGTTCCGCGTTGTGATGGGCGTTCCGGATACCATGTCCAACTACGATGTTGGTACTGAGTTCCTGCGCAAGATTGTGCTTGTCCACCTAGGCAATATCAATGTCACTGAGAAGGAAGATAACGACAAGTTCAGGACTTTGCTGTTCATGATCCGGAAGCTCTACGCTCTTGTCGCTGGGGACTGTGCTGTCGATAACCCAGATGCCCTTCAGAACCAGGAAGTTCTTCTCGGAGGCTTCCTTTACGGAATGATTATCAAGGAGCGCCTCGAGGAGTTCCTGACCACCGCTGTCAGGCTATCTTTGAGAGAGTGGTGCAGAAAACACCCTGCCACGCCTTTTACATCTCAAGAGTTCTCCAAAGAATTTCCCGGAAACATTTTCAGGCATGCCAACGAGAACGTCGGAAACGGACTGGAGTACTTCCTGTCCACGGGCAACTTGACGAGTCCTTCAGGTCTCGACTTACAGCAAACGGCCGGTTTCACAGTCGTCGCGGAAAAGCTCAACTTCCTTCGTTTCATCAGTCATTTCCGAATGATCCACAGGGGTGCCTTCTTCGCCGAGCTCAAGACGACAACGGTTCGAAAGCTTTTGCCCGAGTCCTGGGGTTTCATGTGTCCGGTACATACTCCCGATGGTGCTCCCTGTGGCCTGCTGAACCATCTGGCACACAAGTGTAAGATTATGACCGAGTCTGTCGACGCTTCCAAGATCCCCGCCCTCGTGACAGAGCTGGGCGCCGTGCAGACCTCTTCCGCTGCGACTGACGAAAGCGTCGTCATCATGCTTGACGGTAGGATCATTGGCTTTTGCACCCCTCGTGAATCTCTCAGAATCGCAGATACCTTGCGTCACTGGAAGGTCGAGGGCACCCACGGCGTGCCTCTGCAACTCGAGATCGGATACGTTCCTCCCTCCCACGGCGGCTCTTACCCTGGAGTCTACTTGGCGTCTGCGCCGGCACGTATGGTCAGACCCGTCAAGTATCTTCCTTTGGACAAGGAAGACTTCGTTGGGCCCCACGAGCAGCCATACATGTCGATCGCCGTTGTCGAGAATGAGATCGTTTCCGGAGAAACAACGCATGTCGAGTTCAGTCCTACGAATATGCTCTCCATCCTGGCGAACATGACCCCTTTCTCAGACTTCAACCAGTCACCCAGAAACATGTACCAGTGTCAGATGGGTAAGCAAACCATGGGAACACCCGCAACTGCTCTGCGGCACAGAACCGACAACAAGATGTACCGGCTGCAAAGTGGACAGACCCCCGTCGTACGATCGCCTCTGCACAACGCGTACGGTTTCGATAACTTCCCCAACGGCACGAACGCTGTTGTTGCGGTCATCTCGTACACCGGTTACGACATGGACGACGCCATGATCTTGAACAAGTCAGCACATGAAAGAGGCTTCGGACACGGTACCATCTACAAGACGAAAAAGGTCACCCTCAAGGACGAGTCAAGAACCAGGTCTGTAAAGAACATTACCAAGCTTTTTGGCTTCGCTCCCGGTGGCTTCGTCAAGGGGCACTACCGCGCCGCTCTCGACGAGGACGGCTTGCCGTACGTCGGCCGCATGGTCCAAGAAGGAGACGTCCTCTGCGCATGGCACACGGTGTCAGCAGACTACAGCGGCAAGCTGATTAACCTCGATGGACAAACCCACTACGAGAAGTACAAGGAATCTGAGACAGCCTTCATCGAAGAAGTCCGCGTTATCGGCAGTGAGACGGGCAACGAGCCCGCTCAGACTGTCTCCATCAAGCTGCGAATCCCTCGATCTCCAGTCATTGGCGACAAGTTCTCTTCCCGTCACGGGCAGAAGGGTGTTGCCTCTCAAAAGTGGCCAGCCATCGACATGCCCTTCTCTGAGTCCGGTATGCAACCGGATGTCATCATCAACCCTCACGCTTTTCCTTCTCGTATGACAATTGGCATGTTCGTCGAATCTCTTGCCGGAAAGGCGGGAGCGCTCCACGGCCTGGCGCAAGATTCGACGCCCTTCAAGTTCAACGAGGAAAACACAGCGGCCGACTATTTTGGCCATCAACTGATGAAGGCTGGCTACAACTATCATGGCAACGAGCCCATGTACTCGGGCATCACTGGAGAGGAACTGGCGGCAGACATTTACGTCGGCGTTGTCTACTACCAGCGTCTGCGTCACATGGTTAATGATAAGTACCAGGTCCGAACGACCGGACCAGTCGTGCCAACCACTGGCCAGCCCATCAAGGGAAGAAAGCGCGGTGGTGGTATCCGTGTGGGAGAGATGGAACGTGATGCTCTGCTCGCTCACGGTACCGCCTTCTTGCTACAGGACAGGCTGCTAAACTGTTCCGACTACACAAAGACATGGATCTGCCGGAGCTGTGGCTCTTTCCTCTCGGTTCAGCCCACTGTATCGCCGTTTGTGGGCAAGAAGAAGCAAGTCACGACGGTACGATGCAGAAACTGCGCAACCCAGCTAGATGCTAGTGATGCTGTCAGTGCCGCCAAGGTGGAGGGGGAGATCTGGGAGGACGGACAGGGCAACCAATGGGTTGGCGGCGAGAACACGACGATGGTTGTCGTTCCTGGGGCGCTCAAGTACCTGGATGTTGAGCTGGCAGCTATGGGTGTCAAGCTAAAGTACCGCGTCGATTCCCGCGACGCACCTCGCAAGGGCCCGTTGAAGCCCATGTCATCATTACCTTAGACGGCGTTTGGTGGACAGACGAAGCCAGTCACCCCTGTAATTTGATCATGATTTGATTCCAGACACTATCCAATTAGTGTGTTCCCCTCATCATGCACGAACAACTCACTTATGAATGGGATATATTGGGCTCGATAGCGCTCTTGACGTGAAAGGCCGAATGCCGAAGAGCGGTTTGACAAACATCATTTCCCAATGTCCACAGTGCCGTGCAAAGGATTGCCAGATCGGGTTGGAAGTCATGTCGTTTGCGACATGCGGGTAGCCGGTTCCAGCAGACTTTTGGAAATGACACTCGTACCACGAAACACCGGTAGCTGCAGTACAAAGGCATGGAAATCGGCTACCGGCTCGGCCCAAGCTATGTTGCAAACAAGCTGTGGACTCAGAAGCGTAGAGACTAACATCCCTTGCGCCTGAGTTGCGTTTTTGGAATGTGGCGCCGTTCGATAACGTGACCAGAGCAGCTCAGAGGCAAGGGGTGGCCTCGGAAGATAGCAAACAGTTTAAGAGGGCATGTGAGTGAATGTCTGATGGTCAAGCGGTTCCGCGCAAGCTCAGCTGATGATCAATTGTGTGTAGCGATTGTTGCGAGGGGGGCAATCCGGTCCAACCCAACATGATGGAGGTTGCGAGGGACTTGCGGATACAACCTTCAGTCAAGTTATCGAACGAAGCTCTCGCGGATGCTTGCTTTGGCGAAAGTAGCCCTGACCAAGGTTCTTCTCTGGTATAGTTTGCCGTCCTTGCCGAAGAGAAGGTGCAAGTCCGTTTCGTTTCTGCTTGCTGGCTGTAGATAAGGTAGTCGGTGCGTTCCCCAGCGCAGTAGACCTTTGGGGGCACTTTCTTCTTCGCTGAGAACCTTTCCTTAGGAGCAGAAGCGGGCCCGGGAAACCAATCTTAACTAAACTGGAAGTTGTGGATGGCGCGGATGCAGCGTGCCACACTCATCTCGTGCGCCTAGCTTTCCATCGATATACATCAAGTCTGGCGCGCGTTCTTCCCCACGACCTGGTTTGATATCTTTCCTTCCACTCTCCGCCAGTTGCTTGCCTACCTTCCACCCTCCGCCGTCTGTACAATGGCAGATCTATTCAGAAGAACCAACGAAGCATCCTGCAGGTTTTGAAGCCCATGATCTTCTTGTCCTACACAGGGTACGCTTTCGTGGCTCAGGCTCCATTGTTTTGATCAGCTTGAGCAACAGCCAACTGCAACTGCAACCGCAACTGCCGGTTACCCGCCTCCGTCTCTCTGGTTCAAATATCACATTCACCTCCTTCCAAGGCCCACGCATAATCTTTCTTCACTCCGCTTGACTACGACCAAGACCGCGTGGCAATGGAATTTCGTATCGCCCTCTGGTCGCTCATCGTTCTCCTCGCGGCGGCTGTCACAGCAGTTCCGTACTCGCCTACCTACGATTACGGCTTCGATGCAGCAAAACTGGTCAAACGCCAAACGCAAGACCCCATCGTTGTCACAAAGCTCCCCCTCACCAATGGCACCGTGCCCGTTCGGCCTGAAATCAGGCAGATGAAGCAGAATCCATACAAATGGAATCTGTTCCTTCTCTCAATGAGCATGCTACAATACACAAATCAGAACGACGAGCTCTCGTGGTACCAGATTTCAGGCAGGTCCGTCCGCCCAAAATTCGAACGAAATTCTAACACAAAACAGGCATTCATGGAGTCCCTTTCGTTCCGTGGAACGGCGTGCCAGGTGTTCCAGGCATCGACGATAGGGGCTATTGCACCCACATGTCCATTCTCTTTCCTCCATGGCACCGCGTCTATCTTGCTCTGTACGAGGTCAGTGGATGCCAATAGTCGCGGTGCGTGTAAATACTAAGTCCTAGCCAGCAAGTGCTTTATCGCCTGGTCCAAATGATTGCCACCTGGTTCACGGATCCAATCGAGCGTGCTTTCTATCATGCCGCCGCAGCGGATTTTCGCATCCCGTACTGGGATTGGGCTGCTGCACCGCCGACTGGGGAAAACGTTTTCCTCACTGACTTCGAATCCGAAGGCATTCAGATATATGGGCCCAACGGTTGGCAGTACATTGCCAACCCGCTGTACAGCTACAAGTTTAATCCGCTGGATCCCAAGGTTTTTTCACAAGGCGATGTAAGCAATCACCCAGTGAGAACTTCACGGAGAGATGCGGCAGCTAACCCAGGCAGTTTCCAAACTGGACAGAGACCAAGCGAGCACCGTTTGAGAAGACTGACAACCGCAGCGTGGCGCATTCTATCGAACATGCGAGACCGGCCTTGCAGCAGAGACTATACACCCTATTGTCAAATTACAAGGACTACGGACCCTTCAGCAACAAGTATTGGGGCACAGCCACCAACCAGTCGCAGTTCGACTCGGTCGAAGCGCTTCATGACGCGATGCATGTTTTGGTTGGCAACCGTGGCCACATGTACTACATTCAGTATTCAGCCTTCGACCCCGTCTTCTTCCTTCACCATACAATGGCGGATAGGATAGTCGCGATATGGCAAGCTTTATACCCAACTTCGTGGGTGACGCCCCAAGTCGCGATGGAACATTCCTTCACCATGCCACCCGGAGAAGTCCAGGATGTACTTACGGAGCTAAAACCCTTTTATGCAAATGCTAGCGGCGCATTCTGGAACTCGGAGATGGCAAACGACACATTGCACTTTGGCTACTCATACGCGGAGACTATTTCTGGCCAAGGGGGGTCGAAGTCTGAAGATCGTGCCCGCCTCATAGCGACGATTAACAGGCTCTACGGATCATCCAGCCCTTCAACTCTGGTTCAAAAACGCAAGAGAGCCCTGGCAAGACGAGGTCGCGGGCAGTTCTGGCCACTTCGACAGGGCACTTTGTCGGATGACGTGTCGCCGGACTTCTCACGCGAACCTCACGTTGCTGCCAACCTCGTGACTGACGACAACACATATTCAGAGTGGATCGCCAATGTCCACGTACAGAACGGGGCGCTAAACGGTTCGTTCACAATTCATTTATTCATAGGTGCTGTCCCTAGAGATATCAGCTTTTGGTCCGCGGCACCAAATTTGATTGGGTCGATGAACGTCTTCGCCATGAAGAACATGGGATCCGCAAATCATGTATCGGGGACGGTCCCATTAACGTCAGCTTTGATGCACATGGTGTCTGCAGGAAGCGTGGCAGGGCTTGATCCAGGCCAAGTCGAGCCCTACTTGAAGACGTTTCTTCAAGTCCGCGTGATCGGAGAGGACGGACTTGAGGTTAGACCTGGCTCTGTCGGGGGCCTCGGCATCCAAATCGCGAGTTCCGAGGTTCAGGCAGCAAGGAATGAGAGAGAGCTTCCGGTGTGGGGTCCGGTTATAGAACGGTTCGAAGTGAACCTTGGTTGATTACGTTCCGATCAGGAAGTTTGATCGAAGTTTACAGTACAGAGGGGGTTTTATCAGGCTGTTCCAAGTAGATGATAGTCGACGTTAATGTGTAATTTTCTTGTCTGGATATTGTCCTCGTTTGATCCCCATTCATCCAGCGTCGAATTTGGCGTCAATTGGAAGGTGTTACAACGTCAGTGGACGATTGAGTGGAAGGTGCACTGGCAGTACGTACCTTAATGAGTCGCAAGGCACCTTAATGGCACACAAGCCACAGCTAGGTACGAAAACATGCTGCGCCTCAGCCAGGCCACTGGCCCCACTTTCCAGATACGGGCTGGGAACTTTTCCGAAGCTTCAGCCTCTTCTGCTTCTGCGGCTTAGGAGTCAACCTACTGGTCCATACAGGATCGCGATAACCTCCTTCTCACCCACACTCTCCCAACCCACACGCGCCAATCTAGCCGCCAACATGAAGCTCGTCAGGTAAGCATTCGAAGCCTTCTTCCCTGCCCGTACTCGGTCTGTGTGCTGAGCTTCCATCGAACAAGACCTCCATGAACGAGGACCGCCAGAGCTGACATGGATTGCCTACCGCCAGATTTTTGATGAAATGCGCCAACGAAACGGTGACTATTGAACTAAAGAATGGTTAGTTTATTTTTGTTTGTCCCTTCCAAAAAGCGGATACTTCGCGATAGAACTCCTCATTGAGGATGACTGCTGACGCGGTCGTATGTAGGCACCATCGTCCACGGCACCATCACGTCTGTCTCGCCTCAGATGAACACGGCGCTTCGCACAGTCAAGATGACTCCCAAGGGCCAGGATGCCGTGTCGCTCGACACCATGAACATCCGTGGCTCCACCATTCGATACTTCATCCTGCCCGACTCGCTCCCCCTAGACACACTCCTCATCGACGACGCGCCGAAACCCAAGAACAAGGCTCGCAAGGAGGCCGAGCGCGGCACCGGCGGCCGTGGAGGCAGAGGCGGTCCAAGAGGACGTGGCCGTGGCAGGGGACGCGGTCGCGGTCGTGGTTAGATGAGATGAGGTCTGTACGAGGCAGAGGACGCTTCCGGGGTCCGCAGACGAGCAGATGCACACGCACAGCCAGTCCAGATGGGCGCGGCTGAGAATGGATAATCCAAGTGATATCGCCGGGGGAGATGGCTGCAGATGCTTAGGACAGACTCGGGAAACAGGGGGAAAGACCGTCGCGGGCCCCCAGAGACGAAACCCGCGACTTACTTTACAGTTCGGCTGAGAGCACAAAACGTATCATATGCATCAAGTTGAACCGGGTGCTCTTCAGGCGTTGGGGAAGATAGGGAAATCAAGACTTCAATTCCACCATGAGCATTTGACATCAGCGGTGATAGTGGTGGCACTTGAACGCCTACCCTCTGGGGTGCGTGGCGGGTGGTGCGCGCCGAAATGGACCAAGTTTTTGTGTTCAAATCAAAATAACCATGCAAAGGAATCTGACTGTGGTTCTATTCCAAGGTGCCTACTCATTATCTCTCCACACCCTAATGATCTGCAATTTTTCCCATCCAGCTTGCTTCCCGCTCTCGCCGACCGTAACAGCCCTCCAACCGTTGCCCAATCCCTCGACGCGGTCCTTGACTTGCTGCGGCTTGTTCTGCGCACACAAGAGAATGTAGGCACAGCCTCTCGCAGAAAGCAACGAAGGCAGGGCCTCGAGCAGTCTATCCGTCGTCTCCATGCCATCCTTGCCGCCCGCATATGACAACGAGAGGAAATACGAGTCCTCATCGAATGTCGTTTTCCTCTCCCCACCAATCCGTAACGTGTCGGAGGACTGGTCGGGCAGCTCCGAGGAAGGCACGTACGGCGGGTTGAAGATGAGGACGTCGATGACGCCGTCGCGCAGCGGGGTTGCCAAATCGCCCATCATGGCGCCGAGCCAGGCGTGGCAGGCCGTCTCCTCATTCTCTTTCCGCGCGCGCTCGACGGTGCCGTTCGTCGCGCGACATGCAAAGCCGTTCAGGTCTACGCCCGACGTCAGGACATTGCGGGTGCCGAATAGTTTCTCGGCCTGGGCGGCGATGAAGCCTACGACTACACCTGAGCCGGTGCCGACTTCGACCACGAGGGGCGCGGCGGTGCTGTTGCCGCCAAAGCGGGAGGTGAGGAAGGCTGTTTCCGACGGGGCGGAGATGGTGTCGAGGAGGAGATACGAGTCCTCTGCAGGCTCGTAGACCCGCTCAAAGGGCACGTGGGATGTGTCTGGAGTTGGGAGCATGTTTCATCGTCTGCGATATGTGTTAGTGTGTGTGTGTGTGTGCCTGGTGAGGGAACTTCTATGTGAGGCCTTGAGGTATGACCTTTGACAGGGCGCGTCTTTTGGAAACGGGACCGTCCCGCGGTTTGATTTATCTTAGGAGTACTATGTCTGCTGTTGTTTCAGTGACGGTTTTATCGAGTCAATATAGACTTTGGGAGTCAAAAACGCTGCGTGGTTCGGCGGGTTGAAAGAAAAAGCTCGGTTCGTGTCAATCTCAGTCTGACAAAATGTGGGGTTTTTAACTGGTGATGCCCCCAAAGTGGAAATCGCCAACTGAAGTCACTTAATTTTGCAGCCCCATTTGATTTTGGTGAGTCTTCTCATTTGAACACTGGTTTTTCAATATATACAACGAATTCACGCTGAAGAAAGTTTGCCCCTTAGACGTGAAAATGCCGCTTCTAATCGATGATGCCGTCGGGCAAAAAGCTCACGTAGTCAAGAGGGGCCACCTCTGGTCCGTCAGGAGTTCCAACGATCTTGAGGGTGTCGCCCTTCTCAATCTTGACACCCGGGAAGTTGATGCGAATGGCTGAATGCCCGTCGAGGTATTCTGATGGCCAGTGACCCAGCTTCTCCTCCCCGTCACCCCTCCACTGGCCGACGACTTGGTCGTTGACGTAGGCAACATACGAGCACTTGCCCCTAATAACGTCAAAGTAATTGACAGCAAGAGTGTAAGTTCCAGACTCAAAATCAACTACAGCTGTGGCAGTTCCAGCAGTCGTGTTGGAGCTGGTGACAATGGCCTTGTAGCCAGACGCCGTCTCAAAGGGATCAACATCCACAACCTTGTACCCGTCCAGAGTCATGCTCTCGGCCTCAATGCGATACTTGTAGTTGCCCACACGGCCCGCCTCATCAGCAATGCTGGACTTATTCCAGTAGAAGTTATTAATAGCATCACGCCACACAATAGAATGTCCTGCTTGATACTTGAGCTTGAAGAGGACATGCTCATAGCGCTCAGCATCAATCTGGTCCTTGAGAGACTCCCACATGGGAATAAACGTCTGGGCAGTGGCAGCACCGTCGTAGTGTGCATCATAAAAGTGCTGGATGACGGTCTTCCCGCTCTTGAGCACGTGGGTATAGGGGACGTGGTGGAACCAGAGGAGGAGGTCGTCTGGAGTGGTGTCAATGTTCTCATACATCTCCGCCACCTCTGTCGGGTATTGTCCCGCGTTGCCAGTGCCATTCTTGACGGTTCGATCCATGCCGACGCTGAATCCGTCCGCTCTGGTCCACTGGCCCCAGCCGTTGTTGTCCTGAGATCTTTAGATGGGTTAGTAAAGATTTGGGTGGTGAAGCAGTAGGTTGCACGAGGAAAGACTCACCTAGGCGACGGCCCGTAATGAGCGTACAGGATATCTGTCAGCGTCTGGATTCCCAGGTTGCCGCTATAGCTCTCGTATGCATGCCAGCTCTCCATTGACATCTTGGCGATGGTGTCGACAACGGTGGGGTTCAAACCGAAAGTCAGACGGGTCCAGTCCTCAACAATTGTAGTGACATCATCAGTCGGATTCCACGCGAGCCGGCCATAAGCATAGAGATTTGACATGGCGAGGTGACTACCCAGCCAAGTGGAGTTGGCACCGACATTGACAACACCGGCATATCCGGTGAGGGTCTTGTTGAAGCGCTTGCCCGAGAGAATGTCGTGCATCACGGACGGTTGCCCTCCAATGCGCAGATCAAAGTCCAGGATGGTCTTCCATAGGGGAGGGAGGTAGACGAGATGGTCCTGCTGGCCGAGGTATTCCTGCGAGATCTGCAGCTCGATCGCCATGTTGGTGTGCTCTAGGTTGGCGAAGAGAGGCGACACAGGCTCGCGGACTTGAAAGTCGATGGGGCCATACTTTATCTGGACAACGACATTGTCGTCGAACTTGCCGTCCAGCTCCTTGAAAAATTCCACGGCCGCGTTCGCTCGATCCGCGTGCCAGTCTGTCCAGTTTAGTTGGTCGTAGACAAAGGCGCGGAACATGACGATGCCCTGCTTGAAGCCATGGTTCTTTAGCTCCCTGGCAAAGAGGTTTGCACCGTCCGCTAGGGTTCTGTTGTATGTTATAGGGCCGGGTTGGCCCTCGGAATTGGCCTTGACGAGGTATCCGCACATGTCTGGGATGCGCGAGTAGAGCTGCTCGGTGACGTTGCCCCACCATGCAATGACCGTATCGTCGAGGGGATCGAAAGTCGTGAGATTGCCAAAGGTCTGCGGTGAAGCAAAGTTCATGGAGATGCCAATTTGGACACCCCAGGGCCTGAAGGCATCGGCAATTCTCTTCAGGCCATCCATGTTCTCCGAGGATAAAAGGATAGGGTTCGCATTGACATTGTTGACGATGATGCCGTTGATTCTGGCTGAGGCGAGAAGGCGGCCGTATTGAGAGACGCGGGTCATGTCGGTGACAACCCTGAGGTTTTCAAAGAAGATGGAAACTCCTCCGTACTGCGAAAGTAAGCATCACGACCCAGGCGGACAGTAATTCATGTGCCCAAGGGGACTTACACCGCGCTCGATGCTACCGTGAGTTCCGGTGCCATCCATGTTATCCCACTGGTTGGCCCAGCGAATCTTTGCAGACGGGTTGGTCGCGTACGCAACCTCGCTGAAGTTGCCTTGAGCAAGCAAGCTCAAGTACTCGAAGGTGCCGTACAAAGCGCCCCTCTCATTCTGACCCAGAATCCTAACCGAGTCACCCTTGACGCTCAGCCAGAAGCCATCGTCGACGAGGTCCGCTCCGATACCGTCGGCACCGCAGGCCGAGACGTAGGTGTCAAGGGTGGCCACGACGATAGAGGAACCGTTGCAGGCATCGCTGCCAGCCGTTACCTCCTTGCCGAGGATACCTTGGTAACCCTTTTGCAACTCGGAAAGGGCAGAGGAGATTGGACCGTTCTCTGTGGCGTTGAGTCCAACTACGACAGAAGGAAGAAGAGCGTTCGCCGCGCCTGCAGACTCGGGGAGTCTGGCATAGCGCAGCCAACCGTCGAGGCCATCCTCGGCGGCGACGAGGCCGACGATGGACGCGAGGAGAAGAGACGTCCGCATGGTTGGTGGCGCTGGAGGAGGAAGCCAGTTGGGGAAGCACTTGGTCTACCAACCTCCCATGGCAGCTCGGGGTGGCATCATGTTATAAAGCCAGATCCAAACGCGTCATGGCTAGCCATCCAGATCTGCGAACTCGCAGCAAACGACTCCCGGAATCCAGCATCGGGGCATTCCCGACCGGGGCAGACAGCGGTATTGCCACTATCGCATTCAGGCTAAAAGGGCCCATCATCCATGGGCTTGGAGTGGAGAGCCATGGAGGCAGGTACTATGGTACGGATTTCAGTCGAAATAAGTCCAGATGGACCCGTCAAGAGTGCGACCCTTCATTTGGAGTCTAAACTGTGACGTGCGGAGAAACTGGCGCTAGCGGAGAGGGGAGAGGCATGGGCGAGGGAGACAGCCTAGAATTGGGTTGAACATGACCCGAGCAGCTCTTGATAATGGATGCAGCATGGGCCCAATGCTATGTTGAATCATTTGACGGGTCTGTCGACATGGAGAAGGTTGCTTGTAGCCTTTGCATTTATCAGGGTAGGACGATGGCGACCAACCGACCGGAGCAGAGTACAGAAAAAGGAGAGAGGAGAAAAAAAAAGGGGGGGGTAAGTAATTGAGGGCATACATTTCTGTTCGTGCTCCCCCGCACGATGCAAAAGAAGGAAGCGCGGGGTGAGTCGGGGAAAAGCTGCAGCGTGTGGGGGAGAAGAGTTCGGGCGGTGAACCACAACTGCGGTCCACAAGGGATAGAGCCTCGGGTACTGCGGACACGACTTCCTAGTGTGTCTGTTTATTGCTCGCAGCGGTCAGCTGTTCATGTCCTTGGGAATGTAGATCACCAGTTCAGCCTGCAATTTTACTCAGGTAAATATCCTAATTTCATGACTCAGGATGTGCAAAGCTGAGAATCTGGACAGGATCATGCCGCTTGTTCGGTGCTCCTCGGCCCCTCCCTCGGTCTAGCTCCTCCGATGGACTGGGTCCCCAAGAACCCCCAACTGGCCGTATCAGTGCCGTCTACTGCATGCTGTTGCCAACCCGGATAATATGAACTTCTCCATCTATTAAAGTCGCCAGGCGTCGTCATCGTGTCTTGGCCCTGCTCAATTACCCGTCAGCTTGCCCATTTCAGCCTCGAGCCCTTTCCTTCCTTACCTCCACGCTCTCTGTCCCTGCCTCTGATGCTCGATTTCGGCCTCCTCACATGATGGCGCACGAGCATTCGATGCCCGCATCCTGCTTGTTGGGACCCGTGCCGAACTTGATGCCGTTTGTAATCTTCTTGATCATCCGAATGTGGTTGCGGTCGTAGAGGCCAAGGAGATCGTGTTTGGGGCACGGCCGCAGGTTGGCGAACTGCATTCTCAGAGGCTTCTTGGCGATGCCACTTCCGAACTGGCCGCATGTCGTGTAGCCCATTCCGGGTCCGCAGGAGACTGCAATCTCACCCCAGATGCACTTGCACTCCACGTGCTTGTAGATGCACACTTCACACATTGTTTTCTCCTCGGTCCGGTATCCAGAACGTAGTCTGGCGGTCTGTGGAAGTGAGTTTCTCGAGGTTGCGCTTGGGCTGGATAAAAAGTGCCCATCAGCGTACCATATGAGCGAGATGAGGAAGGTCCAGCCCGCGCCTGGGAGTGAATGGCAGGAGTGAGTTTTGAAGCCTCTCTCAGCCTCTCTGGACGAATCACCGCAGCTATGCGGATCTTACTAGTTCTAACCTGGAAAGCGAGGTTACGCAAGCGTGCACAGGGTATCGTCTGTACGAATGATTTTCAATATTTTGTGGTTGTTTCCTACTCATTCTGACAGGACCATCGTTCCCGCGGAAGGTCGGCGGCCAGTGCCAGAGCGCACCAACCGCTGGGTGCCTCCAGAGCCCAATCTATTGAGGTGATTGCGTCAAGGAGGCATCCATATCACGGAGAGTGCTGCTCTCCCCGGTGCCAAAGTTCTTCTCCGAGTAGTCGTCTGATCCCACCATACGTGTCAACAGACTCTCGATTCTCATCGTCGTCTGCTCCAGCGCCTCCAACCTGCTGTTAACATCGTGCATGTCTTCGCTGCCCGTGAAGGATCCTCGCAGCTTCGACGAGACCCCTGGGAACATCGAGTCTCTCCTAAGTGGCGACTTCTTGCGCATTGTGTCGTTCGTGATCGTCCTTGTAAATTGACGTCGGATCATGTGGTGCGTAAAGTCGTCGTCTACAGCAATCTCCTCTTCAACGGAGTCAGGGGGCGGCAGGTCAAACACGGCTCTTATGTCGCGATGGGCCGTTATGCGCCACTTCTCCCAGAACCACTGCTTGACCCTGGGGTACAAGGTCAAGGCCCCGCCACCCTTGGTCTTCTCCGGCTGCGGGGGCGGCCACAAGATTCGGCGTTCTGCAACAGCGATAATAAGTAGCAGGGGGAGGTTGACCAGCCTAACGCTCGCGACGTGTATCTTATGAAACCATCGCGGGCCGAGAACAAACTTCAGCGGGAGCAGAAGAAATACGGCCAAGATGTTGAACGGAGGCTGGTAGGCGAAAATGGCATCACCCTTCACTCCCTCCAATGTCAACACAGCTTTCCGAAACTGGATTTCTGCTGTCGCATTCTTGACGATCGTGCTGAATGTATTAGACAGCATCGATACGAGAATTGTGAGGAAGAGAGTGTTTCCCAAAAAGGCAAATGCAACCATCAAGACGGGACCCAATAGTGGGTGAAAGTCGGCCTGTGTCAGAGGTCAATTGATGTCGTCCAGCGCATGTCAGTGCACTTACCGATCGCGATATACCGGTACCGTCGAGACCGAACCAAATCCACAACATCCACTTGCCAATCAGGCTACCCCGAGTATGTCAGTACGTATGTCGAGGTGGTATTGTTAGGATCGGGCTTACACAGGAGCATGCTCGCCTTCTCCGGGCGGACCCTCGCCGAGCCATAGAAGTGACAGGAGGAACCCTCCAAAACACCAAGCCGATAAAAATGTCAAGAGAACAAAGTCCGACATCATGGAGCGCAGAGAAAGGAAGACGAGGTTGTCTGAAAGTAGATTGAAAGCAAGCCGTGGCACTAGGACGGGAGCACCCATGGCCAGCACGTCTAGTGCCTGTTGCTTCGGCACCAGCTCGCCAGTACGACCGCCATGAATACGGAGAACCGCATAGATGGCGTAAAGGCCGATGAATCCCACGTCGAGGAAGGACCACAAGTTTTGAGTGTAAACATGCCTGTCTGACAGTCAGTGACAACATCGAGTTTACCTGGGCCTTGCACGTACCATCCGTGTTCCAAGATAGTCGCGAACTGGTCAAGAGACCATCCAAATGCAAAGACTGCGAAACATCCTTCCAAAAGAGTGAAATGTTCGGGATTGCGCTCAGCCATCACTGAAAGGTAGAGGGCGAGCAAGACCATGAATTGGAACACCTCGAGAATGTTTCTTGTGCGAGGCACCAAGAGCCGATATTGGTCAAGCAAAGGTCCCTCCCGTGGATTGTACAGCGAGATAGGCTTCAGCTTGTAATGATCTGGAATGATATCCATGAAGCTGGAGGGAGTGTAGACGATCCGGCCTTCGTAGATGGCGTCAACGCTTCAGGGACGGATTAGACTCTTTCGAGGCCCAACGAGCAAAGGAGTACTTACACTTTTTGGCAAGGGGTTGCGCTGAGGAAGTGTTTACTCTCAGTCAAGATTGCTATTTCCAGCGATGGCAGCATGCGATTGTAAGACCGATAAGTTTCAGTCGAGGCCGCCTCGCGGATGCCAGCTGGAGCATTCTGAAATGGTTCGAACCCGGCGACCAAAATGTGCGACAGCAAGACCAGGCCCTCTGGGCCGTCATTGTCCTCGCTGAAGCGTCTCAAGATACGCGTTGCCACAAGCTCACACAGCGTTGCACGACTGTAGTTGACATTTTGGCGGCTATTGAGGTGTGACTGCTCATGGAGAAACTGAGCGCGGTTGACAAGCAAGCAGTAGACTGACGTCGAAACATGTCAGCCAAGTCAACAGAGAATGACAGCCGAGCAGTGCCTTTCATCCCCTGAGAAAAAAATGCAAAGAATGCATCCGGAGACATCGAGCCGGACTCACCTATGGAAATGTCATCGAGCTCATATAGTTTGTCAACTAGCGGACGGACAACGGCAATGTTGATTCTAACGTCGCGGAGTTGCTCCAAGCTTAGATAGTCCTCAACAATGGAAGTAATGTCTCTCCTGATGCGATGAATATTCGTGTACACAGGCAGGTGGTTGTGAGGGTTGGTCATGCAGCCATAGAGCGGTACTTGAAACTGAGAGGCATGACTAGGGCGGTTCCGTTGCAGAAGCGGCCGTTCTTCCGGAAGCTGGAGGCGCGCCCGGCGACCACGGTCGGACATGGTAGCTTCTCGCTGATGTGTGAACCCGGCGGCGAGGGTAGGGTAGTTCAGGTCAAGACGAGAATACTCGGGAAACGGGATGTAACGCGCCTAGCCAGGGGTTTGATGCGGCAAAGATACGTGTACGTAATAGTCAAAGCAGATACTGTTTGACAGATGAGGCCGGCGAGGACGGCGGGAAAGAAAACCAGGTCGGCCAGTCGCCAGGCCAGAGACACCGGACCGGACCGGAACCAGGAGGCGGCAGACACTGAGTGGCAAGCAGGAGAAACCCCCACGCGGGTCGGCCGCAGTCCGAACGATGTTGCTCGGGCTCTGAGACGGCGAGGTAACGAAGGGGTTTGTGTCTGATGGGGCATTCAGCAACGCGGGAGTTTCTGTCCCAGAGTCTGGACTCTGCAGCAAGGGGACGATACGGTCAACGTCGCTGGTCGGCAGAGAACAATGTTGATATAGGTAGAAGACAGAAGGATAGACGTGGGTACGCCTCGGAAGGACAGGGGGCGTCTCGTCTCCACGACCCCGGCGGGACGCTAAGAGATAGCACGCCTGCGCTTTTGTTTGAATGCAAGCGCACGCTTGCGCGGGACCCCGGCGAGACGGTCTAGGGGCAGGCAATATGTCAGGCAAGACGAAGTGAGGTAACGACCAACGTATACTAAGGAAGACCGTAAGCCTTGTATTCGTCAAGGAAGAGAACGAAGAGCCTCAGACCTTGGTGCGAGGGAATGAGGAGTAAAGATGTCATGTGTTTGACGGCCCGAAGTCAATTGAAGACATGCAGGTTGGCTGATCTTCACAGGGAACCTAAGAATAAGAACGCTTGGAACATTTTCTCTCTCTTCGTCTGGTCTGGAGTTTCATGAATGACGACAAAAGCTCAGCGCAATGCCACGCCACGCGAACCCCTGTCAAGTCCGGACTGTCTCGTCCCTTCCATCCCAGGCATGCGCCACCAGTTGCGGCCCAGCAGTGCGGCCTTGTGCTCTCCATTGCCAAGGACTTTCTTTACTGCGGTACGTATCCCCCCTCGATTGCCCAAGGAGCTGCGTACGGATCCAGCCCCAAGGTAACCGGCATTGGCTGACACCCGAGTAGCCAACGGTAGGTTCCAATGCCAACTTTTTCATTTTGCACTTATGTCTGCCACAACTCTCTCGCTGCGACATGGCTCACCCTGCACCACACAACCTGAAGCTCAACTTGCTGGTCCACAAGCTGAGTTGGCGGCTGCCCTGTGCTCCATTTCATCCCTCTGTCGTGCTCCACCGCAGAACGTGCTAGCTGAAAAGGGACGTTCGAGATTAGAGTGCAGTATTACCTAAGGCAACCTCGACCTGCCCCGACCAGAGGCTCGATGCTGAAGCGCCGCGTACTGCGCCTATCTTGCGGTGAGCGACCGGCGGGGATGCCCAACTTCACGTGTTGCCAACTTGCCGCTCTCCATGGACATCCCCGGCCAGAGACGTAGGCGTCGTTGTCCACGCGTTGACACCTTGTATCGCCGAATTGGGGAAATTGTACTTTTTTCATTCAAGTTCAGTAGGTACGGTAAGCTACGAGTTTCATCATCGGTGCTCCCATCCATCACTCGCGTCTTTCTTTCTACGCCAGGCATGTCTCATCAATTTTATCCCATCCCCCCAAAGGCATATTGAATGAAGGAATTAGGTTTCGGCTTTTGGTATTCATGTCATGAGAAGCTGACCCAGCTTACAGCTGGACAGCCTTGCGGAAGTTGGTACCGGCGTAGACGGCGTTGCTGCCGAGCTCCTCCTCGATGCGGAGGATCTGGTTGAGCTTGGCAAGACGCTCGGAACGGGCAGGCGCACCGGTCTTGATCTGGCCAGCACGGATACCGACGACAATGTCGGAGATGGTGACATCCTCAGTCTCTCCGGAACGGTGAGAAACCATGACACCCCAGCCGTCGGCGTAGGAGTCCTTGGCGGCCTGGATGGACTCGGTAAGGGTTCCGATCTGGTTGACCTTGAGCAGGAGGGCGTTGGCGGACTTGAGCTCAATGGCCTTCTTGATGCGGAGGGGGTTGGTGACGGTCAAGTCATCACCGACAATCTGGATGTCCTGGGTCTTGTAGAAGTAGCTCCAGGCCTCCCAGTCGTCCTCGGCGAAGGGGTCCTCAATGCTGACGATGGGGTACTTCTTGCAGAGGTCGGAGTACAGAGCCGCAAGCTCCTCGTAGGTGATCCACTTGGTGGGATCGCTCTCGGGGTTCTTGAAGTCCAGGTCGTACTTCTTGGCGTCCTCCTTGTAGAACTCAGAGGAGGCGACGTCCATGGCAATGTTCATCTTGCCAGTGTAGCCGGCCTTCTCAATGGCATCGGTGATGAGGTCAAGAGCCTCCTGGGCAGTCTGGATATCGGGGGCAACACCACCCTCGTCACCGACGTTGCCGGCGGACTGGCCGTACTTCTTCTTGGCCAGGCTCTTGAGCTGCTGGTAGACCTCGGCACCCTGGCGCATGGCCTCGGAGAAGGAGGGAGCGTCACTGGGTAATACGTGTCAGCTGGGGTTCACAGCATGGTTTGCTCGGAGCCTGAGTCAGACTTACGAGGGGACAATCATGAACTCCTGGAAGGCGAGACGGCCACCAGCGTGGGAACCTCCGTTGAGGACGTTCATGAAGGGGACGGGCAGGACGAAGGGCTTCTTGGTTCCGGCCAGGTCGGAGACGTGGGCGTACAGAGGGACACCCTAGAGACAGTCAGAAGAGGCAAAGCACGGTGTTGTGACGAGACCAACCTTCTCGGCGGCACCAGCCTTGGCAACAGCCAGGGAGACACCGAGGATGGCGTTGGCGCCGAGCTTGGTCTTGTTGGGGGTTCCGTCGAGATCGATAAGGAACTTGTCGACCTTGGTCTGGTCCTTGACATCAAGGTTCTCCTTGATCAGGGCGGGGGCAATAATGCTGTTGACGTTGTCGACAGCCTTGGTGACACCCTTGCCACCCCACTTGGTCTTGTCACCATCGCGGAGCTCGCAAGCCTCGTGCTGGCCTGTTTAATGCATGCTATCAGCCTCTGATCACTTCCCCCTCTTCTTTGAGGTATGATGAACCGGGACGGCGTTGGACAGGAAAACCGGAGGGGGCGACGACATACCAGTGGAAGCACCGGAGGGGACGATGGCACGGTGAAGGCCGGTCTCGGTGACGACGTCAACCTCGACGGTGGGGTTGCCACGAGAGTCGTAGACGTAGCGAGCGTGGATCTTGGTGATGGCCATGGTGATGTTTGTGTGGTGGATGATTCCTAGCGGAAGGAGAGAAGAGATGTTAGTCGATAGTTTGGGGGGAGGAGAAGGCTTTATATTGCATGGAGCAGGAAAAAGAGAAGTGGGCGAGTCAACAAATGGCAATGATAGGACCGATTCGGGGAAATTGCTAAGCTTGCGAGTGCTCCTTGACCGGACAAAACAATTGCCTCAGGGTGGGATGGCATGGTGGGGTGATCTTCTCGCAAGCTTCACGGCCAACGGCATCCAGCTTTGACGTGGCGGGGCAGCTGGTTTGATAGAGGGGGCTGGACGTGGATGGAACATGACTTACTTGGGTTGTTGTTCTGGATGAAGAGCCCGTGAACTATACCTCAGCAATTGAGTTGGTGTGCAAAAATGAGGCTGCAATGATGGGGGAGGAGGATGGTTGTGCCAAAGCAGTCGAGGGGGAGGAGGGACGAAAGTGGCAGAGGCGTGTTCAGTGTTTTGGAGGGGTCTTTCCCTCCCACCCCACCTTGCCTACCTCACCTGGTGCTCCCTGAGGTGAGGTGAGCCCAGAGCCCAGAGCGTACCTTATGTCAGGTTCCCTCCAGTCCAGCCCCGGTCAGGGTGCAGTCCGTTCGGTACCTACGTAGGCAAGGCAGGTACATGCAAGAACGTATCATGCCTTATCTAACTGAGGTACACCACCTCCTCAGCTCGGGGCTGCATTGTTGCTCGCACCTTCTTTTTGGTGGGTATCTCGACATCGTCGTTGGCCAGCCGGACCCTAGGTAGAGAAGGCGGGGCATCTGCCCTGTTAAAGCGATACATGGGTCTAGAGCTCCAAACAGGCCAAGAACAGCCACAAAACAGCTTCGTTTCATGGTACCAATCTTAGCAACACCACTCAGCAAACACGACGACTGCCACGGCTTTCTTTGGTGAGGGCCGCTCCTCAACAAACCGCGCATCAGAAATTGCTGCCCTGCCAATGCGACCAGACACGTTTCTGCTGTTGTCTCTCGCCATTGGGCCCTCGTCTATTTTCGTCCCCAGCCACAGATCCGGGCAGCTTCAAAATCTCGCTTCGCCCGTGTGCGTGTCTCCATGTCGAAACAGCTCGGTCCCGAACAGCGACAGAAAGCGTTCGCTATTGGGTGTCTTGTCGATTGACGCCTTCATGTCAGAACCATCGTCTGATTGGCTGCCCACACCAACGTCGTCTGCACAACGGCTTTTGCAACCGTCCATTGTCGGGTGCCCAGTGGGCTCAATTTGGGCCTGATGCGTAAAAGCGCGTCTTCGACAATCTCCAGGTCCCGATTCCCGATCTTCAAGACGTCCTTTCCCCGGACCCCGGTCCAACGACGAGATGCTCATTGGCAATTGCCATCAGCGAATGGTCGATTAACTCCACAAAACGTCTGGGACGCGCTGGCCGCCATGGATTATCCCGAGGATGTTGCTCGGAATAGCCAGGTGCTAATGCGGTTCTTCCCGATCATGGATCCCGACCCCGTCACCCCGTCCAGTAATGCCGGGGTAAGACATCTGTAGGCAAGTCATACTATGGAAAATGATACCTTTTACCTCCTTCTTTGAAGCCCAAGTGGGAATGACGTCTGTTTCCTGTCCCGGGGAAGTGGTCCTTGGCGTGGGGAGTGGACGACCGTGGTGTTTCCTCCTTGACTAACACCACCGACATGGCTTTATCCGCGACCCGGCCGCCCTTTCGACCGAGCCGAAACTGACTGACGTGAAAAACCACGAGAAAGTTACGATTGTGACTGCCATTAGCCGTACCCTCGATTATTCAATAATGTAATTGCTCGTTTCGTTACGGAGAGTCCGCTACTGTTGCATTCACACATGCTCGTCGGCCTATGGGTACACGATATCTGGAGAACCTGCTCCCAGTCGAACTGGGATGATGGCTATCCAGCCTATATTTCCCGTCCTTGGACCGAGTGACCGGCAGAAATTCGTCCATCTCCCAGAAATGCCATTGTCTAGTAAAATGTTGTGGCCGACATTCTCCGGGCTCACAACCTGCCCATGTGAACCCATCTGCCAGCCCCGATTTCAGCCATGTCGAACACTTAGCCATCGCGTAATGGTCACAGCCAAGTCCACACCAACACGGTACAGCATAGACAATGCTTTGCGATACTTTCAGGCAATGATATGCAAAGTGTTGTTGCCTCGGGCAGCCATCCTATGTCAGCACGCACACGCATAGCACCCACTGGCTCAACATGCAGATATCGTGGCGAGCATTGATCGTAGACTGCCTAGTGCACTCGGCTAAGCATGCTCACTAGGAAAGGGTCAAAGTTTATGCTGGGTATACAAATATCGCTGCAGCCTCCAGGCCGTGAATGTGGGCAGTGGGAGTCTCGCTGGACCAATTCTAAAAGTATCTGGTGATTGCTATCTGGTAAACGTTTACCCGCGTGCGTGTACTACCGCACCGAATGCGGCACATAGGCAATTCTTGGACTCACACGGGCGAGCTTCCGAACGGCGCTGTGGTTTCGGACTTGGGCACCGTGATGGGAGGACCAGGGCAGCTTCCGGGAGGATGGACGCTCGGAACGGCTGTGGGCCGACTCGGGTGGACGCGGCTTGGCGTGGAGCTCGGGCGGAGCAGAGAGCAACACGGGTCGGTGACCTGAGGCAGAAGGTGGGGAATCTTGGATTTGCGCATCCGGGCGGCCAGCGCGGCCTGCATCGGCGCATCCCCATGGCTGAGACTGGAGCATCTGGAAGCTTTCTGTCACCCTTCCCCTCTCTGAAATTGGACCCCGCGTTACATGTACCTACCTTCCTTAGACGTGCATAGCTTACCTTACCTCAGGTAGCTGGGTGCCTGAACTGACCGCTTTCGTTCTTTTGTTGCTCTGGCCCCCGCCCCCTCCTTCATGGCTTTCCGTTTCGTAACAAAACGGACGGTCGATTTGACATCACGCATCACATCGACCAGACGACCACTTGCGCGCATGTAGGTTCTCCAGTTGAATTGCTCGCCGACAGCATACACTGAAACAGGCATTCATTGGCTAACAACGAGCGATACAGACCTCGCCAGTTGAGAACATATAGTGCATTCTCGACGCAACAAACATCCGCCTCCCGAGCTACCCCTCCCAGACGATACGTCCGACTCCAAAACCCCCAGCGCCTCGCCGCCACACGACACTGCTCATACAAACGAAACATGTGCAGGCACGGAGAAGCTGCCGGCGCAGGCACGCTGAACTACCCCAGAGAGCAGCTGCCCACCAACGTCGTCCCGCGTCACTATGACCTGACCCTCGAGCCCAACTTCGAGACGCTCAAATTCGACGGTCTCGTCAAGATCGACTTCGACGTTGCCGAAGACTCCAACACCGTTTCCCTGAACACTCTCGACATTGAGATCAAGCATGCCGCCTTGTCTCTGTCGGCCGAGGGCCAGCAAAAGAGCCTCAACGACCCGGTCATCACTTACGATGAGCCGAAGCAGACACACACCTTCGAATTCAAGGACCGTCTCACCAAGGGCGCCAAGGGTACTCTCGAAATCAAGTTCGTCGGTGAACTGAACGACAAGATGGCCGGGTTCTACCGCTCATACTACCCCAAGCCTGACGGCTCCAAGGGCATTCTAGCTACCAGTCAGATGGAGCCTACCGATGCTCGTCGGGCATTTCCTTGCTTTGACGAGCCTGCGCTCAAGGCAGAATTTACCGTCACCCTTGTTGCCGACAAGAGCCTGACGTGTCTGTCCAACATGGACGTTGCCGAAGAGAAGGAACTGCCCTCGGGGAAGAAGGCCGTTCGGTTCAACAAGTCTCCGGTCATGTCGACCTATCTCGTGGCCTTCATCGTTGGAGAGCTCAACTACATTGAGAATACTGACTTCCGGGTGCCTCTTCGCGTCTACGCGCCTCCCTCCGAGGATATCGAGCGAGGACGCTACGCGCTGGAGATCGGTGTCAAGGCTTTGGAGTTCTACGAGAAGGCGTTTGGCCTCCCCTACCCCTTGCCGAAACTCGACCAAGTCGCGATTCCCGATTTTGCCGCCGGAGCTATGGAGAACTGGGGTCTCGTTACCTACCGTACCGTCGAGGTGCTGTTCGATGACAAGACGAGCGGCGCCGCAGCCAGAGAGCGGGTGTCAACCGTCATCACCCATGAGATTGCTCATCAGTGGTTCGGAAATATTGTGTCTCCCGATTGGTGGCACGCGTTGTGGCTGAATGAAGGATTCGCCGAGTTTGCGTCCCGATACTCTCTGAACGCGTTCTTCCCTGAGTGGAAGCTGAAGGAGTCTTTCGTCAGGGAGGATCTTCAAGCGGCCCTTGGTCTCGATGGCCTCAGAAGCAGCCACCCCATCGAAGTCCCCGTCCACAAGGCCGAAGAGATCAACGAAATCTTCGACAGCATCAGCTACGCCAAGGGTTCCTGCGTCGTTCACATGATATCAGCTTTCCTGGGCGAGGACGTCTTCATGGAGGGTGTTCGTAAGTACCTCAAGCGACACGCATGGGGAAATGCCACGACAAACGATCTTTGGCAAGCCCTCAGTGAAGCAAGCGGCAAGGATGTCGGTTCCATCATGAACATCTGGACACAGAATGTCGGTTACCCTGTCGTGTCTGTCACTGAGGCCGGCAACTCGATCAGCGTGGAGCAGCACCGGTTCCTCACCACCGGAGACGTCAAGCCCGAAGAGGACAAAGTCCTTTATCCCATTTCTCTCAATGTCCGCACCAAGGGTGGCGTCGACAAGGACTTGATGCTCACCACACGCGATGCCAAATTTGAGGTCGCGGACGCCGACTTCTTCAAGATCAACGCAGACTCCACCGGATTCTACCGCACAAAGTATGGTGTTGACAGGCTCGAGAAGCTTGGCAAGGCTGCTGAGCTTCTCTCTGTCCAGGACAGAGTCGGTATCGTGGCCGACACCAGCGCGCTGGCCACTTCGGGCTACCAAAAGACGTCCTCTTGCCTGGGCCTGTTCAAGGCCTTGAGCAACGCCGGTGAGGCCGAGTACCTTGTTTGGGACCAGATCCTCACCCGCCTAGGGTCCATCAAGATGGCATGGATCGAGGACGAGGAGATTGTCAATAAGTTGACCGAGTTCCAGCGGAACATTGTCAGCGGCATGGCTCACAAGCTGGGCTGGAACTTTTCCAGCGCTGATGGCCACGTCGAGCAACAGTACAAGGCCCTCATGTTTGGTGCGGCCGGTATGGCTGGCGACGAGAAGGTTCTTGCCGCGGCGCGGGAAATGTTTGAGAAGTTCGCGGCTGGAGACAAGACCGCCATTCACCCGAATATCAGAAGCTCCACGTTCTCTATCGTGCTGAAGTACGGTGGCGAGAAGGAGGTGAGTCTTTTTCTCCTCTTCTGCGATTATCAACTGACCAAAGATCTATAGTACGATGCTGTGCTGAAGTACTACGAGACCGCTGAGACGAGCGACGAGCGCAATAGCGCCCTGCGCACATTGGGACAGGCTCGGGATCCCAAGCTCAGACAGCGTACTTTGGATATGCTGCTGAGCGGCAAGATCCGTGACCAGGATGTTTACATCCCCATCGGCAGCCTGCGGTCTAGCAAGAGTGGCATTGAGGCTCTGTTCGATTGGATGCAGACGAGATGGGACGAGATCTACACCAAGTTCCCCGCACAGTCTTCCATGATTGGCAGCATCGTTAGCTACTGCACCAGTGGTCTCACGAAGCAAGAGCAGCTGGATCAGGTCGACAAATTCTTTGCCGCGAAGGACAAGAAGGGTTACGTTCGAGCGCTATCACAGTCTACCGATTCCATCAAGGCCAAGATTACATGGACCGCCCGTGACACGGAGGATCTGCGCAAGTTCTTGGGTCTGTAGGGTTGCAGACGGCATACTTTGAGCGGTATAGGTGCTCCAAAGGTTATGCAATTTTACATTGCTATTCAGAGACAGCCAACAGCCGAAAAAAAGAAAGAAAAAAATGAAATAGTGTAATTATGTGGATTCCCAGCCGTGTCTCGATAAGGCGTATGAAAATTGTGGCATACAACCAAATCTGATCGCAGTCACCCGATCTCGAACAGAGAACGCTCTAGTCGTGATGATATTGTTCTTCAGCGCGGTCATCTACATTCAGCTAAAACTGGGCGGTGGGCCCCATACAGGCTTTGCGTCAGAGGGGCTTGTACCCAGTGCGCAGGACGGAACCAGATTTCTGGCGTGCGCCAAATGACTCCCTCTCACAGCCATCTATCCATCATCACGGCACTCACCAATCCGGTCGAATACTCGGAGTCGCCGCTGTCAGATTTACTGCAGGACAGTCCAAGTGCTTCGTTTCCACCATGGCAGCCCCTCGCCTAGCTTCCTCGTGGCAAGTCCGCGCCGAGGCCGGCGAGCCCTTCGCCGTGATCCGCGTCCGCGACCTACAAGGCACCATCCAGGCCGGGACCGACGCCTGGGGCCGCGAGAACAAATCGCAGCCGGTCCGCGTGTCGGCGGAACTGTCAATGGCGAGCCCATTTGACGCCGCGTCCTACTCGGACCGTGTCAGCGACGACACAGTGCATTATGGGTTGCTCGCCAAGGCCATCCTCGCGAGTCTCGGAGGCATCAACAAGAAGGCACAGGCGGCCGACAAGCCCTCACATGTTCGCCTCCGGGACGCAGTCGGTCAGATCTGGGCCGATCTCACCGGTCTCTCTCTCAATGGACAGTATGTTCCTGCCGAGGAGGGAAGTGTTGGTTTCTTGCGGGACAGGCTCTCGCTGGTTCGGTTCATGAACCTGGATGTCACGCTGCCCAAGGCGTCTCTCCTCGGGAGCGCTGTTAGTCTGTCGGCGTCCGCCCTCTTCAGTTGCCAAGGGGGAGACCCGTCACCGGTCGTTGTGCGCAGCTCTTGTCTGCGCTTGCACGATCTGCGGGTGCCTACCCTCATTGGTGTAAACGATAATGAGAGACTCGCAAGGCAGATTCTCGCGGCGGACGTGGAGATTGAGCAGTTTGAAATGTCCGAAGATGTGTACGTCGGCATTGAGTCTATAGTTGTAAAGGTCAGTCTATCCCTTCTCTCTTGTGTTCTTTATTCCTGGCTGTTTTGAATATTCCCCTGTCACCGTCTACCGAGTGATAACCTAACATTTTCCGGGACAAAGACGCTGTCAGACTCGTCCTTTGAGACTCTCGAAGCCCTTGGCCCTGCCATCACCCGGAGCATCCACAGGGAAATCAAGAACGTCGCCGCGTCATCCGCCTCGCAGGCGGTGGGCTGGGCTATCAAAGTGGTGATGGAAAAGCCGACGGCCATTACAATGGCCGAGGCCTCGCGCGTCGAGTACAGAGAGCTCGCCAGTGCCCACCCATAGTAAACCAAACTTTTTTTTCCCCACCAAGGTCTATGCCCCGTCGTTTCGTGCTCTCTGTGCGTAATGACAATGCTGAAAAGGACGGCGATGCCGTGCTTGCTCGCCGTTGTTGCGAATCGTGCACCTTTGCTCTAATGTCTTCATCTCCTCACCACGCCCGGAACTTTTCACACTGCGGTACATCCCCATTGGTGATGTCCTTGATGAAATCGGCATCCGGGTCGAAGAGCATGACGTGGAAATGCTCGACGGCATGGACTGACTTGAGACTCCTCCAGTTCTTGAACCAGATGACCTGAGAAAAGTGATTAGCCATCCGAGACTCGCCCCGAGCCGACATGGAAAAGCACTCACCGAATCAGGCTTCGTCCTCGACCGGAAGGTCTTGTCGACGTAGGCCTCAATCTCACCCCTCGCCGCCTCCGTCAAATCGCCCGTCGCCAGATCCTCTTCCAGCTCGAACTTGGTCCAGACAACGAGATGCACGATCCGCTCGTCGATGCCGTACGGCCAATCATTCACCAGAATCTTCAGGTCCTCGTAGAGCTCGAACGGCTTTCCCTTGGACGCCAACGGCTCCTCCCAGCCGAGCCGGCGCCTGAGCACAAAGTTCATGACGCTGCCGTGTTCTTGGATCAGCTGGTGGATGAAGAGCCGGTATCGCCGCAGCTCCGAGGGCACGCGCTGGAACAGATCTAGCCGGTTCGTGGCGACGAAACGCCGCACGGTCTCCCACGACTGCGGGACGTACTCGGCGTCCGGCGTGCTGAGGATCCCCACGTCCTTGGCGGAGAGGTTGCGGAGGCCCTCCGGACACTCTTCGGTCCGGTGCTCCGGCGGCACATTGACCTGCCAATACGGCAGGGCCGGCGACTTGTAGAGGCTACCCATTCTCGTTCGCTACTGGTTCGCACGGGTGTTGCGGAAAAAAGAGGACAGAGGATCAATTGGGCCGGGGCTAGCGTGTGGAGTTGACAAGGTAGAGAGGGATTTGGTGTATCCTCGAGCATGAGATAAATTCCGGATTAAGAAGAAGGGGGGGACCAAGGCCGGTGTCCTCCTCGTCGCAGGGTGATCCACGGTTGTCAAAGAATGGGAGAGACGGCGAATGAAGGTCTCACACTCAGCCATAGTCGGTGGGACCTGATCAGGTCTTTGTCGAAGGCTTAATATATCGTCCAGTCTCCCCCCGTCGGCGAATCCGTACAAAAACCTACAAGTTAGAACAGGGCCTCTTTCTCAACACAACGACGCATGAGATTGTAAATGTTGCGGCGCGGAAACCGGCAGCCCACCCTAAGTCATGCAATATTACCCGCCTTCGCAGGTCCGGGACAGGGACCCGTCATGCAGTCGCGCGCGTCCTCGTTCCTTTTCCCGACCCTCACCGCTAGTCGGCGCCGGTCGATATGGACTGCAAGCCAGGTAGGGTCAAAGGCCAGCCTCCACCCGGAGACGGTCGGTCGCAATCCGGCTGGTGCACGGCTGGCAGCAGTCGCTAGCTCTCCTGGACATCATTGCCGTGCCAGTCGTATTCGCATCACACATCCAGCCTACATGGCACGAAAAGAAATTCCGTCAAGAGCATGAACACGCAGTGCTGCCTATTAAAATGCTATCAAATTCATACTGCTACTGCCACGGGCATGCAGATGTGCCGCCTTTTTGGGGAATGTTTTTATTTCTATTATCCCATCGCGTTTTCAGAATGTCATCCAAGATGCTTACCGCGCATCGTGACGTCTGCTGTGAAATGCTCAAAATACACAAACCCGCCAGAGCCGTTTAGTGCTCGAGCAGACGCAAGCTACCCTGGACAACCACGTTCTCGAGGATGGAGCCAGGGGGGATGTCAATGGTGCTGCCCTCTGTCGCGACAATGATGACGGTGCCCTTGAGCGTCACGCCGCGGCCGAGGTTGACGGCACCGGTGATGGTCAGATGGTCCAGCTCAATGATCTTGGGGATGGACGGGATGTGCTTGGCGAAGTCAGAGACCTTCTTGAAGTCGCTGCCCAGCTTGATGAGAGGGGCGTCGCCGAAGCGGCTGGAGCTCATTTGGAGCTGGCCGTGCTTGACGGTGTAGAGATCAGACTTGACGAGCATCAGGTCGGAGGAGGTCTTGACGGGCAAGAAGCGGCGACGGGGGACGTTGACACCGTGGGCGTTCTTAAAGTGACGGATGGCGGCACCGACGGCGGTCTCCAGCTGGATGATGGAGATGTCGGACTCGCCCTTCTTGTCTCCGGGAATGGTCTTTCCGTTGGGAATGATCTCCATCTCAAGCTCGTCGTTCTCGACGACGCGCTTGATGGCCTTCAGGTTGAGCCAGATGTTGTTGGTGTTGAAGTACTTGAACTTCTTGATGGACTTGAACTCGTTGACGTGCTCCTTGGGGACCTGAGCGATCTCGAGGAGACGGACGGAGCCCTCGTAGTCGATGATGGTACCACCCTTGACGTCGGCCTTGGTCTTGTTGGTCAACTCCATGATGTACTCGGCCTCGGTCTCGACCATGTGCTGGAGAACGCGGAGGTCGACGACGGCACCCAGGTTGTCGACATTGGAGAGGAAGACGATCTCAATGCCACGCTCAATGAGCTTGTCGAGAATGCCAGAGTTGTACAGGGACTCGAAAACGTCACCGTGACCAGGGGGGTACCAGTCGCTGATGGCGGAGTCGTACTTCTTGGGGACGGGAAGGAGAGAGTCCTTCAGGATTCTGGGGTATCTTGATTGGTTGAAGGTGAGGATGTCGACGTTGTGGCCCTCGTACTTCTTGATGATGGCGGCAGTGTCGTCGTTGGTGTTGAACGAGTTCATGAGGATGAAGGGAACGTTGACGCCGTAGGTGCGGTTGAGGTACTCGATCTGGCGGACGGACAGGTCCAGGAAAGACATGCCATCACGGACCTCAATGACGGACTTGGGGCCGACGCAACCCATGGAGGTACCGAGACCACCGTTGAGCTTGAGGACGGCCAGCTTGTTGAGGAACTGGACGGACTCGGAGTTGGCGAGGTCCTCGTAGTCAACAACCTGGCCCTGGGCGGGGGGGGCAATGCGGTCCCAGTCACTGGTTGTCGTTCGTTAGCCTGGGCTCATGGTTTGTGCTTGTTTTCTTTTAGACCTACACGGCGTTGCCCTTGGCCTTGTCGTTCAAGTAGCGACGGAAGAGGGCGAAGAAGTTGTCCATCTCGGTCTCGAAGAGCTGTGACAGGGGTCAGCAATGGCCGTTCCTGTGGACCTGCTCAGGTTATAGTACTGACCTTCTTCTGCTCGGGGTCGGTGACCGTCTCGGAGAGTGTGGTGAGAGCATTGCGCATCTGGGCAGCGGCGACGCTGGTGGAAGTGTTCTCGAAAGCCTTGGAGGAGTTGTCAGTCTTCCCATCTGCAAATAGGTCTTGGTTGTAATTGCGGCCCCGGTTGGGTGGGGCATCGTGAAGCTGTCGTCAAGTGATCTGCGGCGGGGCTAATGTGCGATTACGGCCAGCTTGTTGTTTTCCCCTGAGAGGCGCCATGAGGTCGGTTGCCCGTCGGCTTGAACGCGTTTTGCTTCGTCTTTCAGATTGCTGGAATCCATACGACGGCAAAGCCGCGGAGCGCTGACTGTTTCGCCGTGCCATTGGCTTGAAAGGCCTTTTCAGGATTCACTGTTTGTACCAAACAGGCGGCCCAGAGGCATAGGAACGAATGGCAATGGCGCGAGCAGAGTGATACAAAGCAGCCAGCAGGTGCCAATGCTCACATTGCACAATCCGTTTCATGGCGCCCTCGTGGGAGAAGCAGAGCCCCCGTCGTGACACATCAGATTGCACCACCCGGAGCCGCGCGAGAAGAGTAGGAGAAGCAGAGAGCAATATATACCATGTGAGACCTCGTCTTGCCGTGGTGGCGGGAGGTGAACTCGGCGTCATCAGCCTTGCCCTGGCCTCCAAGAGGAGACTTCAGGTGAGTGGGCAGAGCGCTCTTAATCGCTTGAGCCATTGCGGGCGAGTGTTTGAGTGTTTCGCGGTGAATGAGGTTGGAGACTATGGGAAAAGAGTGTCAGTAAACGCGACCGGGCTGTGAAAGAGCTCCGAGAGAAGATTCTGGCGGGCGCTCAGGGGTTGTAGGAGGCAGATCTTTGTGGAAGGAGGGGAAAAAAACAGGATGGGAAATCGCAGACGGCGGGGTAGAGCATACGGTGGCAGGGAATCGGCCGTGGGATGAATGGGGAGAAAAAGTGCTGGGACTAGGAGCTCAAAGGTATCTGCGTAGCCTGACGTAATTCTTGAGCTTCTCCATGTGACGAGGAGCAGGAATTTCGATAGAGGCACAGTCGAGCAGGTATAGTGAAGCTCGGGGAAGGCGGGGGAAGGTGAAATGGCGGAGGAAAGGGGCGAAGTGAGGTGCTTCCTGCCATGGGACGAACGAGAGAGCAACCTAGGTAGCTTTCGGTTGGAGTAGGAGACGGGTAGAGATCAGCGGTGACAGTGCCGGCGGTGGTTATACATGTAAGGTAGCAGCAGCAGCAGCAGCAGCAGCAGCAGCAGCGGCAAAACAAGACGGACCCAACTTACAGCAGCAACGACGGCAACGGCAACGACGACCAACAAAGAGCGAGTGTGGATGGTTGGATTGGATGCAGAGAGAGGAAAAAAGGAGAGATCCCAAGGCCCAGAGACGGACAAGGTGGACGGGGATTTCCCTTTATGTAGCGGTGATATCACTGTGGGAACCCAGTTCGCATTTGCCAATTTTCATTTTATCTCGTTCCCCCCGGGTGCCAGCAGTCTGAGTCTGGAGGGGACGTGGACGTGGACGGGACACACGCTGCACACTCTCCTTCACCCACCACCTCACCCACCGCAGCTTCGGGGAGGGGACCTGGAGCCTGGAGGGGGAGGGGAGTCCACGGAGCCAGGAGCCCAAGGGGAGCCGGACGAGAATTGGGGGGGAGGGGCCGCTGTGTTCCATGCAGGACGGGACACAGTGATACTGGCTGGGCTCACTGGAGGCACCCAACACCTCCACTACACCACCTGAACACTGAGGTGAGGTGAGGTCCGGGTAGGTTGGGTGAGGTGGACCTACCTTACCCTGTTCGACCTGCATCTGCACCTGCACTTGCCCGGTCCTGGGGCCTACAGCTGGCCTGGGCTGGGCTGGTCCCGGTGTATGGGCTGCCACCTCCATCAACGGAACCTCGACAAGAGAAAAGCTTCGCGCTGTCATATTGCCTTACGATTTTGCACCAAATGTCCACCTCTTCGTATTCATCGTCTCCATTTCATGCGAGAATAGAGAATACCTACCACCCAACTCGACCGACGACAGACGACCGCGGACCGCGGGTACCTGGAGCTAAGGGGAAAAAAAAGTACCTGACGCATCCCCTTGAGCCCATTCCAGTCCATCGTGTTGCAACCCTCCGTCGAGCTGGCCTGGGCTGGCCACCGCCTTCTTGACGACCCCTGTGGCGTTCCAGACTAGCGACGCCCAATGGAGAGAAGGCGGCGGCGGCGGCGGCCGTACAGCAAGCTGCAGCTTACGCGGGAAGGAAGGGAAAGAAAAAAATATGATAACGCTGATGACGGCGGCGAAAGCAAGAAGACTCCCGAGATACGACCCGGGAGCTGATGTTTATCTATGCATGTGTACGAACACCTATCGAATATCAACCACAGACCACCGCCTAGCTTTGAGCCCGGTGCTTGGTCGCAAGATGCAGATCCTGAAGGATGCGGATATCTGCCGCATGTCAAAAGTGTCATGTCAACATGTCAACTCCCAACTCAACTTGGACCGCAGAACGACCTCCCCTGCTCGATGCGGCAAGGCCAACTTCAGTTCCTGGCGAGACATTCGGATGCCATGCTGTGCCATGCCATGCAATGAAAAGTCTGAGCACATTTCTATGTCTCTGCCACTCACGACACGAAGCTTTCTCGAACTTCTTCTCTCCAGCAACCACCAACAACAAATCAGGCAGGGGCAGCTCTCTCCCCCCCCCCGACGCATCGCGGCTGCGGGAGCCGTCCAAGACCTTCAGACACAGACAACCGCACACTACGGCACCACAGAACAGCCATACGTGCACTAAAAAAAAAGGTGCCAATCTCCATCGTCTGCGGAGCCGGGCAGTCTTCTCGCTACATTGACTCTCCGCTACGCTAATCATGATTGGGATCCTGAAATACCACAACCCCCACCACCCAACATCCCCGCCGCCTGTAAGATGAGCTGTCGAAGAGAACACTCGCCACAGAATGCTGTACCTTGCCCGGTACCCATCCTCTCACCTACTTTACCTCTGAGCACTGGCGACTCTATTAGTCTATTTGACTTCACCGCGCCTTTGCGCATGCTCCTCTGCCATCCGGTCCCACCCCGCCCGGAGTGCACCGCCATTTCACATCTGAAAGCAGCAAACCATCTGGACATCCATGTTTTCGGCACGCCTTCGTTACAGCTGAAAGAGTTTGGCTGCGTTGACCGCCCGCCCGTACGTGTACGTCGGACTCGCCAACAACGACGAAGCCCATCGCCCATCCAATCTTGCCACCACCCTGAACTTCCCGACGTCGCTAAATTGATCGCGTCAAAAAAGGCTCAAACAGCGGCTAACGACTTCGTATGCCTTCTGCCGTCTTCTCAACACCAAGAGATGGCTGCGGCCACCACCACTGCTCCCACCGTCCTGATCGGCGGCAACAACTTGTCTCCCAACGGCAATGGCCTGCCCAGATCCCACCGGGCCTCTTCGGAATGTTTCCCGAACGCTCGCGCTTCGCGATCCCCGATATACGGGACAGCGTGACAGGTAACAGGTTTCTTGTAAGTTACCGCTGTGAACCGCCGCCCCCTGAATGCCGGCATCTGCGCCCCGGGCGGGCCAATTCCCACTTGGTCTCGTTTTGGTCGTCGGTTCCCAGCCAGGAGAGTCGACGGGTCCCCGGTGAAATCCACCCCGTCGTCTGGTCCCGTCTGGTCGGGAGTTTGATTACCTATTGCTTTTTGGTGGGGGACCTTTGAGACCTTTTGGAGTGAGTCCAACGCATAGAATACATCCTCTGCAACTCACGCTTCATAGGATCGTTCCATCTGGCTCGGCTCGAAGGCCGGGGGACTAGTTCGTAAGTTGGTACCGGGCTTCGCCGGCCAGCACCGGGCTTGGATCACCTCCGATCTTGGTTTTTCCTACCACTTCAGCCCCGGGAGCCAAGCCCACCGCCGTCCGTCTAACGCCAACGCTATTCGTCCCAGTGCCACCACCACCACGCTGGACCCCTGCCGCCGCCCGTCCAGAAGTGTTCCATAGTGCAATTTGCTCTCTTGACGCCATTGTCAATAATGGTCGTCTCTCCTGGTCTTCCCGAGGGGCCTCGACTTGTCTGTCCACCTGCTGAACCCTCAAACGGGCAACCTGGCAATCTGCTTCAGGTCGACCTCAATTTTCCCAGTGCAGGGGTGACCAAAGGAAACGAAACACAACTGGCGAAATGTCATCGACCACCCCCGGGAAAAGCAACGAAAATAGTTTTATGCTGCACATATTCGCATCCCTAACCGTGACCTACCTATGTATGAGAACAGACCACCATCAAATGAGGCTCACTCATGCGTCCCACGTGGGGGCAGCCCAGCCCGTCCTGCTCTGAGCTTATGTACACACGGCCAAGGGACCGTCCTTGCGGTTGGGCTAGAGTTCCAGGGGCATCGGCGCTTGAGAAGGGTTTCCAAGAGCCCGCCATTCTC
>JABGLZ010000681.1:0-18989 GCA_014705045.1 Colletotrichum theobromicola | reverse complement strand
ACGGGTTTTTTTTTTTTTTGTGACCGTATGTGTCTCGCTGTTTTGCTAGACTGCTTCGTGGCTCGCTCATCAAAGACATGACCTGTATCCGTATCCATACCATAAACGCCAAACAGCCATCCACCACCGGCCGACGCACTCTCGGCTCGGCCTCCTAGGGGTATAATCACACTCAAGCAGCCTTGCCCGGTGCAGCCAGTCTCATTTCTTCTTCTGCAGCTTTTCCTTCTCCATATTCTCCGAGCACACGGGGCAGAACCATGTCCCGTTAGGCTCGCTCTTAAGGCCGACGCACGACCAGTGGAACCATTCATAAGGGCAATCCTCATTGTCGCACGCCACCATGTCGCCGAAACTGACATTTTGACACGTGCAGTACTTTTTGTCGTCGCCAGCCTCGTCGTCTTCGGCGTCGAGCATACTGTCGTCCCCGTCCCCGTCTTTGCCCTCACGCGCCGGTGTGCCACTTGCGCGGTCAGCCCTGCTGCGCTCGCCGTCGTCGCCACTACCGCTCTCGGCATCCGACAGCTCACTGTCAGCTGTTGACGCCGGAGAGTTGCGGCTTCCTGCTTTCTTCACCCGGGACAGGGACGACTTGTTGCCGTTGGCAATGCTGCCCTTTTTGCGGTTTGTGGCGCCAGGTGTCCCTCTCCTGATGCCAGACACGCTGGCTGCCTTTGTTGATGACGATCTCGGCCCGGCGCTACCAGCCCGCACGGCACCGCCAGGGCCCGGGTTCGTAGCACCTTTCGGGGTGCCCGGCCCGAGGGAGGAATGCCTCGCCAGCCCGCTCGAGGTCGCCGGCAAGCTGCCCAGTCCGGAGTTGGACCGCGGGCCCCTCTTAGGCGCGCCGCTTCCTGGTCCTGCCGAGCTTTCTCTTGCCTGGCGGTTCATTATCATGCTAGCGGCCGCCGGTGTTGCGGGTGCGGAAGAGGCGTGCTGCTGCGACATCGTATTGCGAACCTGCGGGTTGCCCACGCGCACAGTGGCGGGGCTCGACGAGTTGACGATCGGGTTCAACGGTGTAGCCGTAATGGCGCCGGTCAAGTGGCTCGCTGGGTTGACGGCACGGGCGGATGGGGCCGAGTGGTTTGCCGCGCTCGGGCGTAGCAGCGACGGACAGTCATCGGGGTCGGTGAATCCAGGTTCGCTTCTATCGAAGAGCATCTTGATGTGCTGGTCCAGGTTCCGCAGATGCTTGTCCATTATGAGCTGCAGCTTCTGGGTTAGGGCGATCTTCTCGGTGGCCAACTGGTCGGCGCGCATGTAGTTCTCGCGCATCTGTGCCCTCATGCCATCCTCGCGAGGGTTCGTCTCGTGGCTCCCGTTCGCCTTGATCCATTTCTGTATCTTCCCATCGCGGTCCTCGATCAACTTGACGCAGTCGCTGTACTGACGGTCCTTGTCGGCGATTTCATCTTGCAAGAACCGGATCTCCTCGGGGAGGTTCTGGACGCGGTTGATCCAGTCGTCGAGGATGATGGCCGGGTCGAGAGCCTCGGCTGCCGGCATCCTCTTGACGAAGTCGATGGAGAGGTCGTCTCTAGGCATCTTGAGTCAACGATGCGCTCTAAGTACGCAGAAGCTGACGTGGGCAACAGAGCGAGGTAACAAAACGGCGACGGCGGCGACGATGTGCTTCAGCAAGGACGCAGGGAAGGGCGGCGGCAGGTAGGATGAGCGCGCAGTGGAGATGCTCGCCAAGCGAGGCAGCGGCGAGTATTATGACGGCCGGAAGCAGGCAAGGTGGAAGGCAACGACTGAAGGAAGGCAAAGAGTGGTGAGACCGTCGTGGCCCAAGGCCATCAGAAGAAGGAAGAAAGGAGATGAGATGGGCAGGAAAGGTGCGTAGTAGAAGTAGAGCAAAGGCCCAACAGTAATAAGATAGGCAGGTGGGAATAGTGGCACGCAGTATGACGGTGATGGCGCGGCGGCAGATCGGGGACCGTCGCGTGGGCTGACCGACGGAGGTTCAGGGCCACGGTCGACGAACCACAAACCACGGGCCGCGATCACGCTCACGATGAGGATGTATGTGCTCTCAGTATACCGCAATTGAAGATGGTGTGAAAGGAGGAAGGGAGGGATAGCAAGAATCGCGCGGCCAGGAGCGTCGACAACGGAGTGCTTAATGACTGGCTTGGCTCACCTGGTTGAGGTTGGACCGACGGGCAGTCGACGGAGGCTCCAGACCAAATCCAGATCACACGCAAGGCAAGGCAAAGGCAAGGCAAGACGGAGCGAGGCGAGTCGCGGCGACGGTCGGGCCCTGCCTGTGATCCCGGAATGTTTTTATTAAATAATACGTCCCTGCCGGGAAAGCGACGTGAATTTTTTTTCGACGCGCGAGGGTGGGGTTGGAAGAGGCTGGAATCACGTTTGTGGTCCAGTTGCGGGTGCGGTGCTCTGGGTTTCTGAGAGGGAAATCGGCTGGTGCGTGTCGCGTTGGGTTTGGCGGCGTGCAAGTTTGCGAGTTCGTTCCTCCCATCCAGTCCAGTCCAGGGCATCCAGCCAGTGAGCTGAGACGAGACTGGCGGAGACGGGAGTTTTAGCCTCCGACTGCCAGGCCACCTTTTAGCTGCAGTGTCTAGCACGGATAGGGGTGCGACTTATACGTATCTATGCCAAAAAAACGACGTATCGTGTTTTTTATATAAATATAATAAATATAATACAATACCGCTAGGCTTATTCTAATAAGCGCTAGCTAGATCAGTAATAATCTAGTGAAATCCGCCCTATTAGCGCCACTTTTAGCCACTTTACCTAAGTTAATCTCTTATTATAATAACACTGGAAGCTTATATTTTATTAACTTACTACTATTAACGCTATAAACGCTATAGTGCTACTAATATAAGTAATACTTATAATAACTAGGTTTATAGCTAATTTTGATACCTTAAATTTAATTTTATTTATAAGTTAATTTGCTATTAATATAATTACTACTAGAAGTTTCTTATAAGGTTAAGTATACACCTCTATAAGTATCTTAATACCTACTTACCCTATAAGACTATTACTAATTATAAAGCATATTAATAACTTATTATAGCGTTTTTAACTTCTAAGACTCCCTCTAAGAAGTAGTTAATTAATAATAAACTTAATTATAAAGCTACACTATCTATTTTTTATAATAGCTACCCCTTTATAATATTTAAGGATCCTTAGACCTAAGATCTCTTTAAGTAACTCTCTTCTAATTAGTAGCTACTTAACTATAATATACTAGCTAACTACTTTTTTAATTTAGTTTATAATAATACTAAAAAAGCAGTCTATAAACTTCTTTTTATTTTAAGTTATATTAATATTATTTTTAATAGCCCTAAAGATATCTCCTCTTACTGCGTTATTAATATATATATATAGCTCTTAGTAAGTGCTACTTTTTATTAGAAAACCTAAAATATAAGTAAAGAATAATATAATACTAAAACTACTATTAATCTAATTTAGCTTAAGCTATTTACTATTTCTAATTATAACCTATCTTAAATTAATATAATTACTATAGATATAGACTTAGTTATAAGGAATTATTATACTTTATTAGAATAATACCTTAATCTACTAATTTTTAGTATACTTTATAACTTTTATAACTTCTAACTCCTACTTAAAGACTTACTTAAGATACCCTACTTTAAAATAATATTTAAGTAGGCTTTCTATATTATTAACTCCTTCTATACTTCTAAGTTATAACTTACTTACTTCTATATTTACTAGTGTGAATTTTATAATATTAAGAAGTTATTACTAGTATTAGTTATTACTTACTAAAGTAGCTAAAGTTAGGTAATCTAATTACTTATATAATTTTATATTACTTTTATATAATATATTAAGTTATATTATATCTTTATAAGAGACTTCCCTAAGTAAGTTAATAAAGCTATTAAGTATATTATTAATAGTAACTTTTAGTCCTATTTAGAGGTACTTAAAGCTCTTTTTAACCTTATTATAGAAAGTTAATAACTCTTTAAAGTAGATTATAGTTACTTAAGCTATATTATTCCCTAGTAATATAAAATTCTAGTTACTTAGTAGTAACTAGAGACCTCTAATACTATACTTAGCTTCTATATTAATAGTATTTAGCCTTAGATCTATAAACTTTATAACTAGTACTTTAAGTAATAAGTTAATAACTCTAATTAGGTTATATAAGTATTTAATCTATCTATAATTAATAAAGTGTTAGATTAATATACTTTTAACTATATTAAGCGCTTCTTAATTAATCTTTCCTTATTTAATAATATATATTCTATTAGCTATAAGTTTTTTACCCTATATACTTAATTTAGCTACCCTATTTATAAGCCTAGTAGTAACTTCTAGCGTTATAATCTTAAGCTATATAAGGCCTAATAAGTAGCTAAAAATAAAGGGTTAAAACTAATAAAGCTTACTTTATATCTTTTTAGTATTATTACTAATTTAGTACTTTCTGAGAGGTCTTTTTTAATAATAAACTTCCTCTATAGTTATTTATATAATAGATTAACCTCTAAATATATAGATAAATTAGCGTTTATTTATATTAATACTTAAATACTTAAGAAGCTATAAGGGATAATAAAAGGTTTAAAAAAAGCTCTAATTTACTAAGAGGAAGTATCTAAGTTAGACTTAGTATATTTTAAGGAGGTACTAACTTATATAGTAGAAGAGGGTCTATAATAGCCCGTTTTAGCATAGATCTTACGCAATAAAAACACCCCTACGTTATACACCCATCAAAAATACAACATATTTTAGTCAAAAATACAACGTATTGCTAAGAGTACGGCGTACGTATTATATCCCTAGGTACGGAGCCTGTGGGCATGGTCCATTGGGCATCGCATGTTTTTTAGTGGGTCCTCTGGTGCCTTTGAAGGGACGTGCCTCATTAAATGGACATGCCTGTTTAGTAGGTCGAGGGTAGTTATCATCACTCTTCGGGTCTTCAAACATGAATGCACGCAAGAGCTTGCGTGCTCATTTGCGTAGCTACTGTCACATGGCTTGAAAAAATCATGAGAGGCAAACTCTGGAGAGACTCCCAAGGTGGCATCCCGAAGGAACCAGAAACCTCGAGGTTGAGCCACACTGAGGCTAGTGCCAAAGCTTCTCTGGGGTTGAGTCTCTCCAACCACACACTCGGGTGGCCCCTGCACGCCGCACCAGCCACTGGGCCCAAGCTGCCTTGGTGGCCAGCAGCGGCTTCTTCCCCGACGCCTGTCACATCTCATCCAATCGAACCTGCACTCATTCAGCCTTTCGACGAAATCTCCCATCCGCATCGTAATCAACATAGACAACAACGACACGGCGGAAACTATAGCCTGGCTTGCCTCAATACGCGCATTTTCTCAGAGAAATACGCACACAACAGATAAGGCACCACCCGGGTTTTCTACGACGCAAACTTTCTGCATCATCAATTTGTCATCTTCCTCGCCTACACTCCTGTGTCAGCCATACTTGGACGTCGCAAAACATCATAGCCAGCATCAGGGCCCAATCTCGGGAGCCCCGGCGGTACAGCCGTCACCTTCACCTTCACCATGGACGCAAACGCCTACAGATTTCGTGCACCGAAGCCTAATTATCTTCCCCACCGGGCCGACAAAGACGACATTGTCGAGGAGTACACACCTCTGGGCAAGGCCAGCGAGCTCGATGAAGCCAGGTATCTTAACAAATGCAAGCGCACCGCTCTCGAGTCGGGGATCACCCGCCCCAAAGGGTATACCGTCTCCTTCCACTGCAACCCCGAGATGGAGAAGCATCACTTTGGCCAGACCCATCCCATGAAGCCCTGGCGCCTCACCCTATCGAAAAGTCTCATCTACTCCTATGGCATGTCCTTCGCCATGGACAACTACATTGCCCGCGCCGCCACTTACGAGGAGCTCAACGATTTTCACTCTGATGACTATTTGGACTTTCTGGGCACCGTCCTTCCTGAGCCTGTCCCGCGGGATGTTGATAACGCCAACCCTGATCTCAAGTTCAACCTTGGTGGCTCCGACTGTCCCCTCTTCGAGGGTCTTTACGACTACTGCTCCATGTCAGCAGGCGGCTCTCTCGACGCCGCGCGAAAGATCTGCTCGCAGCAGTCTGACATCGCCGTGTCCTGGGGAGGCGGTCTCCACCATGCAAAGAAAGCTGAGGCCTCTGGCTTCTGCTACATCAATGACATCGTCCTCGCCATCCTGCAGCTGCTTCGCTGCTATCCCCGCGTTCTCTATATTGATATCGACGTTCACCACGGAGACGGCGTCGAGGAGGCTTTCTACTCCACCGACCGTGTCATGACGGTCTCGTTTCACAAGTACGACCCTCTCAACTTCTTTCCCGGCACCGGCGGTCTGGACGACAATGGCCCTAAGAATGAGCACAACCCAGGCGCCCACCATGCCATCAATGTCCCCTTGAACGACGGAATTACAGACGAGCAGTACAAGTGGCTCTTCGAGAATGTCATCGGCCAGTGCATGGAAAAGTTCCGTCCAAGCGCTATTGCTCTGCAGTGCGGTGCCGACTCCCTCGCCGGCGACCGGCTGGGTCGCTTCAACCTGCAGGTGCAAGGACATGGCGCCTGTGTCGAGTTCTGCAAGAAGTTCAACGTACCCATGATCCTCTTTGGAGGTGGCGGGTACACGCCGAGAAACGTGGCTCGCGCGTGGGCCTTTGAGACGAGCATCGCCATCAACTGCCAGGACAAGATCGATCCCATCATTCCGACGCACGCTCCTTGGAGAGAGCAGTTCAGATATGAGGAGCTTTTCCCGACCCTCGAGCAAATCTTGGGCGAACCGCGCGCGAACCGCAATCCGCAAAAGCGACTAAACGACCTCGTTCAGCACGTGACGGAGCAGCTGAGGTTTGTCCAGGCAGCTCCGAGTGTGCAGTATCAGGTCATCCCGCCCGATCTCGGCGGTCTCAGGGAAGACGTTGAGGAAAAGCTCAAAGAGGAAAGGGAGGCTGAGAACGACAGCATCAGGAAAGCACGCGAAGAGGCCGTCGGTTCAGCCATGGAGTATTAAAAAGCCACAAGGCTACGTTTGAGGTTCTTGGGGCTTCGTGTAGCCCATGACGGCGTTGGGGGGCGTTTTATGATACCGTAAAGAGATGTTCTCTCGCAACGAAATATACCATTCTGTTCACAATGTCCACCATGTCCACCTGCAATGTCTGCGAAGGGCGGTTCGATATCGAGTCCATGAGACGCGATGTCGAGTAATACTTTGAGCTTCGGAATTCGATTCATTACATTGCACTTAACTCGGCAAAGGTCCAGCAACCGCTCTGGGGCCAATGCAAGGGGTGGGAGCACTTTTGCGGTGTAACGTGCCAAAAGCCGGCGTCTTATTCGATCTTATTCGGCTGCCTAGAGCGACGCATCCACCGCCGAACACGATCGGAAAACAAGTCCAGCTGCCGCCCCATCTCAAGCCAAAGTTGAACGCGGAGACGCACGAATTGCCCAATCACACCGCACCTCTCAATGAGCACTTAAGCTTAATCCCAGCTCCGTCATGCGATGAGCCTGCAACCGGGGAACCAATATTGAGTTGGATAAGACAAATTTTGCTCGGAAAGGACCCTGGTCGTAGCACGATTTCTCACTTCCCAGGATACGATGGCCTATATGCGGCTTAGTCCATGCTTTGAGTGACATCGCTGCAATTTCGAGCCGCACGGCATGCCCGCCCTCATGGCATTTATCAGATGGCACAAAAGAGCAGCATGACTGTCTGCTTGAGATGCAAGACATTTGAACACCCCGCCCCGCCAGAGTCCCCCAGACCGTGACGGCGAAGGATCCTGTGGCGCGGTCTGACCAGAATCGTCAACTCGGTTATTGTCCCGGGGGGCATGCTACTCTTCTGCCTAATTTGACCCATCCTCTTCGATTGCATATAACTGGCGGCAGGTTGCAAGTTTCAATCTTGGTCGGTAGGCCAAATTATCCGTCTTCCTCCCTCCACGACAAGATGGTTCTCTCCAGACTCTCCCTCTTGGCTCTGGCACCGGCCGGTATCCTCGGCCTCGCCACGCCGTCAGCCGAACTCAGCCGCCGCGCCGTTGACTGGAGCAAGTGGAAGCCCGGCGTGTCGTTCCAGATCATCCTCCACGAGCCCATCAAGCACGACAGCACCGCTGACATTGTGCCTGCCAACGCCGATGTGTGGGATATTGACCTGCAGCATGCCGATACCTACGACGGCATGATTCCCACTCTCAAGGTGAATACCCGTGGCCTCCCACTGCTAGCTTACCCCGGAAGGATGCATTGACTGATCCACGATCGCAGGCTGCCGGGAAGATTGTCATTTGCTATTTCAACGGCGGTGCGGTCCAGGACTGGGACAATGACATCGACGCGTTTCCAGAAGAAGCCATCCAGAAGCCTCTCGAGGGTTACGCAGATGAGCGGTACCTCGACATCAGGAACAGCCAGGTCGTAGACGCGATGAAGGCGCGTCTCGACCTGGCCGCAAGCCTCGGCTGCGACGGTGTCGATCCCGACAACATTGACGCTTGGGCTCAAGTAAGAGACTGAAAATGCCATCCGCGTAGAGAGAGAGAGAGAGCACTTTATCTGACCAGAAACAAAAGGACGGCGAGGACCCCACAGGCTTCAACCTCGAGGCTTCCGACTACACCGCGTACCTCAAGACTCTGGCATCCCATGCCCACTCCCTCACCACGCAGGAAGGCCGGGCCCTCATGATTGGCCAAAAGAACGCGCCCGAAATCGCCCCGGACCTGGTTTCCACCGTCGACTTTGCCGTCCTCGAGACGTGCCTCGGCACCCGCACCTCCGACGAGGTCGAGCCTTTCTGCTCCGAGTTCCAGCCCGTCGTGGCCGCCGGCCACCCCGTGTTCCAGATCGAGTACCCCCTCAGCGTCCGGAACGGCGTCTCCATCAGCCAGGTCGACTACAACTACTTCTGCGTCAACAAGAACGGCAACGAAGGGTTCAGCGAGGTCATCAAGCACGCGAGCGAGCAAGTTGACGGCTGGGGCCAGTTTTGCGGCTTGGGCACGACCGGTGGCCGTTTTGAGACGCCCACCATTGATGAAGAGGAAGATGACGAATGAGACGGCATCCAACGACTGTTGAGGAGCTAGATACTTGATAATGAGGTTGACTAAAATTTCGCGCACATGAAAGAACATACACAAGTAACTTTTTCCAAACGTTGACAAACTTCCTCGACACCTGCAGGTCATGCGATGATATCAAAAACTTGAGCAGAGCCAAAGATTGAGAAAACAGACGCCGTAGATTGCTCCATCAGTTGTAGCCAACCGCCGACTCGGCTTCCTGTTCCAGCATTTTGCGCTTCAACCCCCTCGCCCTTAGAGCCACGTATCCAACCATCATAATACCAACGGCAAAGCCGGCCGAGAGCAGAATGACATTGACGGGAATGGGATCGCCTTCGAATGTTTCGTGGAACAGGACGTCCAGACCTGACTGGAAGAAGTTGAACAGGCCGGAAAGGCAGATGATGGTGCCGTACACGGTGCCAAACGTCTCGAAGCCAAAGACCTTGGCGGTGTAGTCCGACACCGCAGTGTAGTAGAACGGCCGGTAGAGCACAAAGAGGCAGATCTGGATGTACGCAGCCCAGACGTTGTTGATGACGCCCAGAACGCCAATGGTTGTGGCAATGGTCACGAGGGCGGAGAGGACCGTGACGGTGCTCGTGTGGTCAAGGAGAACCCCGATGAACGGAATGGAGAGGATGCCTCCAACGGGGAGAGCAATGTCGAAAAAGTTGTTGATTTGGACGGCCTTGTCGTGGTCTCCGAAAATGACCTCGTACTGTGACCTGATGGTGGCGACGAAGTAGTTGATACGGAGCATCTGGATGACGGTGAAGAGGCAGATGAGGATGAACCATGGAGACGCAATCTGCCTCAGAGCCGTCCGGTTGTGCATGACGCCCCAGACTCCCGAGATCTCGTTCTTCTTCGCCTCATGGCGCGGCTGCTTTCCCGCCTTCTGGGCGCCGATGAGCTGCTCAATGTCAGCCACGACGGAGTCGCGGTGTTGGCGGCGCTCCTCGCGGAGAAGGGCCGTGTTCTCGTCGACCTGGTCGTCGTACGGGCTCGGGTCAGCATCGCTGGCCGCCGCAGCCTCTTCTTGTTGTTCAACCAGTTCTCCGACCGTCTTGTAGGACTGCTTTGGCATAAGCGTAAGCTGGAAGATGACGATCACCACGGGCACGATCAGATAGACCATGAAGAACTTGTCATGACCGAAAGTGCCGTCGGTTGCTTGGAAGATCAAGCGGTACACTAGGAACAGAGCGCTTGAAGCGTCAAAGGCGCCCGTCAAAAGGGCGAGGATGAGGCCCGAGTGCCTGGGGAAAGCATTGGATAGCTGGAAGGATGAAATGTACGTAAAGGGACCTCCCAGCGCAAGAGACAGGTATCCAATCAGGAAGGCATCGAATGGCAGCCTCTTGGCGTATGCCATCAGAAGAGAGCCCAAGATCAGAAACATGCTGCCGATGATCCCGCATACCCGGGGGCCGAAATGATCGAGGATGGCGCCGACTGGTAGGGCCGCAACGTTGGTGCCGACAGCTGCCACTGTGAACATCAGGTTGAGATGGATCTCGACGCAGGTCTCGTCTGGGGACGAGCCGGGATCATCGGCGGAGCAAATGTCGCTGTAGGCACCTTCACGCTTGAGGACCGGCTTCAGCGCCGCGAAGCCAAAGGCGACGCCGGCTGCAAAGAGGCAGTAGATGACAGAAACGGCAACTTGGACTGTGCGGATGGTCAGCGGCTGTTTGCTTCAAGAGACGAGTGTTACATGTCGTCGGCTAGATGCGCATGTAAGCGAGCAAGGTGTAGAACTCACGGATTCTCTTCCATTGTGGGACCTCAAAGGCCCCAACGGCGTGAACGGTATCGGGTTTGGCTGCGGCAGGATCCCACTCGTCGGGCAGAGGGTTGAAGCTCAGCCTGCCGGCCCGCACACTGGAAGCATCGCTACCTCGCCTCGACCTCTGGCCTGGAGGGAGGAATTGGAATGTTTCGACGGAAGCAACGCGATTCAGCGACATGGCGACGATTTATGTACTACAAAGACTTCCAAGACGACGTCGTTTGTCTGTCTGGGCGAGGCGGTCCTAGATAACGGCGCCTGTATCTGGAATGCAGCCAGAAGCCGGTAGGCTGTCAAGACGGCCGCTGTGTCACTGACGGCAGCTAGGCGTGGGCTCTATCGTGGCTGAGCTGTCTCGCGAGCTTGAATCGACAATCGGGCCAAAAATGCGGGGAGAAACAGGGATTCCGCTGTCTAGGTGGCACAAGGCGGAATAGGATCGTGGAACCAGGCGAGGTAAGAGGGAAAAGGTATTGAAGAAATAAGTAGATTGCCGGCCGGCCAGGGAAAAATTCGACGTTACGCGTGAAGAGGAAAGAAAAAAGGTTTCTCGGAAGACGAGAGCAGTCAGGTGGCAACGAAGAGAAGCTCCGGAAGGGTGGGGGCCGCTGGTCAAGAATATGGACCTTTTCTTTACTTGCGAGAGCTACTGCAATGCGATGCAATGCAATGCTAGCTTGGGGGAATTCGACTGGGGCCAAGGCAATGAAGAGGAAGAGGCTCGAGGGGGACAATGGCAGCAGAGAAATAGATTTGCCAATGGCAAGGTGTAAGCTGAACCACCCAAGGCGTCATCAGCGAATCCAGATGCGATGCCGCTCGCGTTTCTGGTGTTCCTTTCCCCTCACTTGCACCTTTTGCATCGCCCCTGCTCCCGCTCTGTTTAGCCTGGACTTGATCAGACGCAGCGCTTGGCCTGTCCGGCGCTGCTCCCCTCGTACGGGCTGTGTTGAGGAGGGGTGGTCCTGTCCAAACAATCGCTTGGGATGACGAACGCACGCATGGATGAATGGAGGAGGATTCACATCGTCATGTGGTCTCAAACACATGACGGTCCGCATGGGCCCGGCCGGCTCGGCTGTGGCTGAACGATTTGGAGATTTGGAGATTGATTGTCTTACCGGAGAACAGATGAATAGATGCCCAATTTGCCAATCCATGCCTAGCTACGAACACAGGCGCCGCTCGCCGATGGCTTGCTCGTCTGGCTGGGACAAGAGTGAAAAAAATTTCCATCTCGTTCCTCGATCATGTTTCCCCGCCGGACATACGGGTGGCCGGGATAAACCAACGGCGGCAAGATAGCGGGCTTGCATTGTGGAAGTGAACATCCATGCTTCCCGGTGCGGATTCTCCACCAGGCGCACAGCCAGCGGCACCAGTGGCTACCGATTCGACTGAACCCATTGGCTCCCGCATTTCGAGATGTCGCTTGTACCCAAAGCGGCTCAATCTGGTCCCCCAAGCCACGCCGAAAGGCTGGTAAAAACGTTTTACATAATGCCATCGAGTATTCAAGTCATTCGGCGCCGCCAACCAGCAGTAGTCTTACCCGTGACCGTGACCTCCGGGGCCTTGGTGCGATACTTGAGCGTTGCCCGAAAGCGACGGCTGAAAACTCTGAACCCCTTCCATTTTCTCTAACATGGGCGCCTGAATGCGACTTCGGCCCGGATCCGGGGTGGCTTACCTGCCTTACTGCTCTAGGCCTGGCGATGGCCGGGTTCTGATGTGGGCCGGCCGGCGTCGGCGAGTTGCGGCGGCGGCTGACCGGCGACGTCCGACCTGCAGCTCCGAGATTTCAACCTCTGCTCTCACCCACATATCGGCCCGAAACCGCGCATCACTGGCTCTTCCGACGTGAAAGACGCGCAAAAGCTAGGTCGATCGTGAGCAATGAATTAAAAACTAACGTTGCGTCGGCAATACACGAAGCGGCTATAAGGGTCCCCCCAACGCCCGCGGGCTGTGCTCATCCATCATGAGACCACTCGCGCAAAAGGATATAAGCATGGCAGGGCAAACAGCGACAAAGGAAACGATGCGTCAAGATGGTAATGCGCCGGCGAGGGCTACCGTTCTGTCCTTCCCCAAATCTTCCCGTCCATTCTTATGCAAACTACCCGAGTCGAGTATCCATCATCATATTCTCCATTGAATCTTGCTTTCCAGTAAGGTTGGGCCTGGCTTCCTCCGTTTCCTCCTCCGCGCAAAAAGGTGTGCCTCGTTCTTGAAGCAGTCGTCGTCGCAGGAACGTCATTCGTCGGCATGGGTCCGCTTGCTGGTAGAAAAGAGATGACCGTCCGTCTCGCTCAAAGGTTTTCCAGAAGGGGTAGTTCCAATTGCGCCGTTCGGCCCGTAAGAGCCGCAAAGGCTGTTGACCTCGCCTCCAATCACTCCAACTTTTCCTCTCCAAACCCTTCTCCACAACATGAATATTATGCACAATCAATTAAAAAAGGCCATCACAGATCGTGTGCGGAAATCAGGTCTTTAGTCAATCCGCTGGTCGCGGTCGTGTCATGGCGATCCGTCGATATTCTTTGAGGTATTCACGAGAATCAAAAATGCCCAAAACCCTCGCCAGGAAATCCCTGGTCGTGGCCCGCTCAGTAGAAGCGGATGATGGCTTGGCCGTCGCCGGACATGGCCGTCTAAGCATCGCTGTTAGCAAACGCGGATCTAGAATGTTGAGCGGGCGGAGGTTTCAGCTTACAGTACAGCCAGTGCCACCACCAGTGTAGGAACCGTCGACGAGCGCGCACTTGCTGTTAACGTCACCAGTGATTTCAATGTTGAAGTCGAGCTTGGCGGTCGAGGTCGGGGCATTGTTGAAGATGGAGAGGTAGGTGTTGCCGTCGGCGCTCTTGCCAACACCAATGTTGACGGGAGCCCAGTTACCGGCAGCGAGGGGGTCGGTGGCAGACTTCCAGACGCAGGCGTCCTCAACGGCGACGCCCTGGTTGTTGACGTAGTATTGGGCGGTGGTGGGGCTGTTGTTCCAGACGTAGTAGTCGGGAGAGTAGGGGTTGGTCAGCTCCAGCTGCTGCCCAGGCTCAGGCACGGTGGCGATGACCATGGCCTCGTTACCAGGGTAGTCAGTGCGGCAAACGCAGGAAGACTTCTTGAGGTCGTTCTTGACGTAAACGCCGCCAGCGCCCTTCTCGCAGAGGGTCTTCTTGGAGGTGCGAGTGAGCTCGAGCTTGCCCTGGGCGTTGCAGTAAAGTCCACCGACGGACTGCTTGGTCGAGCCCTGGGCAGAGGGCCACTGGGTCTTCTGGTAGCCAACGGGGCAGGAGTACGAGCAGAAGGAGTTCTTAGTGCATCCGCCGTCGCCAGAGACAGCCGTCTCGATGAAGGAGATGGCGAGGTCACCGATGCTGTAGTTGGGGGTTCTCTGGATGCCGGTCCAGCCGTTGGTGCCGAGGTAGTCGACGGGGACGGCACCGTAGTCGGAGGGGAACGTGGAGCAGTCAAGCTCGCCGCTGGGGAACTCGGCGTTAACGCCGGTGCCTCCAGAAGAGGAGCTGCCGCCCTTGCTGGCGGTTGAGGTGGAAGCGGGAGGCGCCTGGCTCGAGGAAGAGGGCGTCGGGGTCGGGGTCGGGGTGGGCGTAGGGGTGGTAGAAGTGGAAGTAGTCTTGGCGACCTTAGCCTCGAAGAACTGAGCATCCTGGGAGCTGGACGGCTTGGGGGCCTTGGAGGTAGAGGCGGGCGGCAGAGGGGTCGAGGACGGGGTGGTCTCTCCGACGACGACGAACAGGCCGTCATCGATGCCCTTCTTGGCCTCGTCTTCGCTGATGAGCTTTCCTCCGAGCTCGTAGGTTGTCACGGTTGGGCCGGCTTCGTACACGACGACGACGTCGGGGTTGCGCTTCTCAACGGGCGAAGCGGTGTCCTTCTTGACATGGCGGTGTCGGTGGTTGTGGGGCTGCGCGACGACGCCGGCGGCCAGGGAGGCCGCGATGGTGAGGCTGACGATGGACCTCATTTTGTCTATTGAAGATGTTCTGGAAGCGCTATGTGTTAGCGCATCGTGTACTCATATCATGTTGTTGTAAGTCGGTGATTCAGGGCGAATCGACTGGAAGAAGCAGCGCAGTGCCAACAGTGAAGATCTCCGAGTGCTTCTTGCGAACCCCCTCCCAACAAAACCGTGCCGTCATCTTGTTTCTCAGGATGCTCTTCTCATCTTCGATGTGGTCGTTGCTGTTGTTGTTGTTGTGGTGGTGGTGGTGGTGGTGGCTGTAATGCAGTCTAGATCCTCCATTCTGTGGCGCCCTGACCCGAGAATTGTACGATGCTCATCCCCAGGGTATCTCTCTCAGTATCTTACCCTTTATTATTCCTCGCGAGGGATCAATTATGGTCGGAGCGAATGTTTCGTTCTATTCGCGTGAGTTGTCGGTGTGCGGTAGTCGAGGCGGAACTCGTGTAGGTGGTTGAAGGTAACGAATGTAGGTGAATTTGTTAGATTCAAAAGAGTGTAATGAGAGCGAACTCTCTAGTTGGAGGAATCAACGCGGTGAACGAGAAGTCAGACCTCGAAGACCGGAGAGCTGAGAAGAGGGAGAAGGAGAGGATGAAGTGGAGGAAAACAGGGTAAAGAGGCCATGTCGTGGATCCCCTGGGAAATTAGGAGACCAGGTACATGAGGTACAAGCCACCCGGACCCCCAGGCGCTATTATCAGAAGAAGACGATCCGCTGCAGGTACAGACAGGGCTTGCCAACTGCCTGCGAGGACCCAGGCACTGGGCCCAGGGGCGCGAGGGAGGGAGGGACTGCACGTTGGGAGTTGGAGGCTTGGGTGCTTGGGGGGTAGGAGTCGACGCCGTTGGCGCGCCTCCCCGGAAGGGCAAGAAAGGGGGTTGAAGTGGACGTTCCCGAACAAGACTAGCGGCGCTGGGTAATTAAATGAATGGTTCCTGCCTCCATTTATTTACCTTACCTTGACATGGCACCGCACCGTGCACGTGAAGGAGGATTGGGGGATCCCTGGCAGCACTGGCCCAAACTGGCAGGCACAGGCACAGGGCAGAAGAAACCAGAAGGGAAGGCGCGAATTGAAGTCGGGTCTCGTCGTACGAGGAGCATGTCCAGAAGACGAATGCTGGACGGGAATAATTAGGTTGATGCGCACAGCAGGACTGCCCGCGACGTCCCTCCCAGCTCCCGCCCCGTATGCCCAGGGAGACTCCTCGCTGCAGACACAGACGCCTGTGCTGCTTGCTGCTCATACCTGGGCAGGTAGCCATGTGTAACACCACCTGTTTCTGTCGTCCGATCCTGCTGATTTTCCCAGGTCCATCCAGCCAGCCAAGCAAGGCACGAACACGACCCGGACCTTGTGGCAGAGGTCACTCACGCATTGCATGCTGCTCTGCGGTTCATCCCATCTGACAGCAGCTACTTATTTATTGCTGACCTATTTCTAGCACACAGGTGTGCATGACACGGGGGAGAAGAAGCAATTGGAAAAGAAAAAGAAGAAAATGGGAAACGAAACCAAACCAAACCAAACCTACCACAACTGCCCATCGGCAGCCCGCCATCGGATACCACCAACGGATACCACCGTCCTCGCTGTCCGGTTCTCGTTGCGAACTCTCCCTTCTTTCTCTTTTCCCCTCTTCTGCCGTAGACACAGACAGGACTCAAAAGTCTGGTTCGCCTGCTCCCTTACATCAAAGGGTGAAATGATCTTCACCAGAAATTCGACAACGGCGGTTGCACAACCACACACACACACACAACCCCTATCGTCGCTCGTCGGGTCGAGGAGCAGAAGCTGGCTTGCGGCGGTCAACCGGTCAAAAACAGTCTGCCCAGCTTGACAGGCCCGGTCGGCCGAATGAAGATCACCACCGTCAGTGCATGCGACAGCGACTGGATCCCTCCCAACCCTGCTGGATGCAACGCTGCGACACAGCCAGCCCGTCGCCCTGTCCATCAGAGACGGCTCTGTTTCCCTCGTTGGTCTTCTCCACGGCTCTCGACCACCAACAGTCGAATCAGATTCGCTTGGCCTAATTAGAGATCCCTGGGGGAGGTAAATCCATCCTTGCCCTCGCCGACCAGCAATTGGCTTTAGTCAAATCTCGATGCTCCTCAGCAATCAATCTTTCCCAGCCGCCATCACCAATCGAGTCTTTTAGCACACCTGTCACTCTCTCGCTTGTTATGACCGGCTCCTCCTCGCCTTTCACGAGGCCGTCGCCGTCGCTGTCGTTGTCGTCGTCGTCGCGGCAGCCGCTGTCGTCGTCACCTCCTAATCTCCATCTAGGCGGGAATACTATTGTTGTTCCCCAGGAACCTATGCCTTGTTGGGCCGGTCCACTCGACCATGGTTCCTTTTTTGGTGGGTCTTTTTTTTTCTTCCATTGTTCGAACTTTGTGCCCGGGTTTCCCTCCACGCTCTGCTGCAGCTGCCGTGCGCCAGCCGCCAAGTGCTCATACGAGGCGAGGCTCTAATAAACGACGGAGTCGTTGACCATTGACCATCGGCGCAGAGACGACCGTTGTCCTGGGCCCTGTCCGCCCCTATTCATTCACCGTCAGGAGACACTTTCTCATATGTCTGTTGACGAGCGCCACAGGCCACGGATGATGGGTTCGAGATCAGATTGGCGATGCCTCGCCCACGCTCAATGCACGTCCATGCCCATGCTCATGTCCGCATCGTGCAAAAGGCACTGGCTGATCGGTGTTGCTGACTACCATCTTTTGCGCTGCCGGCGGAAGAAGGCGTTTTCTACAGACACTAGACAGTGTTCTAATCCAGATGATGCATAAATGCGACAGCCCGCAGATCTTGCTAGCCCGGGCCGACTGCGGCGGTCTCGTCCATTCGTTTACTCTTAGGTCGGCTAGAGTCTACAAGAAAAACAAAAGTCTCGCCCAAGTGACAATTCCTCACATACCCCACGAATAACCAATCAATGACACAATCCTCATCAGTTGCGCCGGCGTCTGTCACCCAATGTCCCGACATCCAATATTCAATTCCCAGAAGCCCCGGGTTGTCCACAATAATAAATAGGGTGCGGAATAGGAGAGATTTCGGCTTATCGGCCGCGCCTGTCACTCATTTCGCCAACGGGTGCTCAGCATGTTTCCCCAGAATGCTGAAGAAGCAGAAGCCACAGACACCTGGACAATAACAATGAAAGCCACCACAGGTACCTTGCTTTTACAGCTGCAGACGGGCCGAGCGATCAACCAAGGGAAATCAACTCATTAGAAGAACTCATTAGGTGACCAAGCCGAGGGCTTCGGTAGTCGCCCGCGGCCTGAGAAGCGTCTCTTTCGTCTACCACACCCAATTTGCTCTGTAGTCCTCGAGCTTCTCCTCTACGGTTTCTAGGCGGGTTTACCTCCCGTCACGTCGTCGTCTTCATCTCTGCTGCAACCACTTTACTGGCGCCAAGGCATCGAACAATAAAACATGGATATGCAATCAAGCTTTGATCACGGCCACAATACACATTCATGGACCGAGACATTGGCAAGCGCTCGAGAAAAAGAGAGGCAATTAAAAAAAAGGAAGACGCGCGCTGGCCAATCTCAATTGGGACGTATCTGCGTACCTGAATCTGTGCAGGAGACCCCTACCCGTCCGCATATACTGCATAGTATTCTTTGGGCTGTGCGTCGTCGGCCGTGCCATTTCTTAAATCTCATTTCAACCATGACGTCCGCAAATCCACCTCAATTTCGGAGGATACGATCGATCTGCGCTAAGGTAAAAAGCAAAAGGCTGTGCAACCACTAACATGCAGTATCTTTCCACCTGAAACGTTGAAACATCGACAGCCTTCTGGGTCCTGGCCTGCAAGCTGCGTCGTTCGCGACAGGGAAACCCTTTGAGAGGCCTTCTAAAGGCCCGTGGCAGAGAGTCATGCTTTGAGCCCTTGCCCGACAGAGACCCTCCCCCTCATCGGCTTTACAATGCCGTATCTAGCGGGCTTGCGTAAGATATCGGAGTTGACGACGATGCCCTCAAATCTCCCACTTTACGTCAAGATGCCCAGATGCGTCGAATGATGGCTGACAACGCTGAGGTGTGTGTGTGT
>JABGLZ010000680.1:0-21714 GCA_014705045.1 Colletotrichum theobromicola | reverse complement strand
TCTGATGCTTCAAAACAACGAAACCGAACGGTTAATAACCAACAAGACCGTTTCTACTATCTACGACCTAACCAGACCAGCCCCCTCCCATCCCCTTCCCCCTCCCAGGATGGCGATTTTTTCCATGCCAACAACACGACACGAAATCAAGCGGTGGATCCCTCCTTTCCCTGCTTTGGCGTTCGAATTCTTCATACTCTTTAGCAGCGTTTTTATCTTCTGTGGGTATTCTAGACGTTCTACAGCAGCGCTAAAGTCGCCCTAAGCTGCAGGGCGTCCCAGCCCCGAGGACCATTCGCCAATCCTTCAGGGGAGGCCCACCCGACATGTCCCTCACCCTCCACCCACGGTGCCGTCTTTCAACTGCGAACCTGGCAGCCATCAGCCAGCTGCCCCGCCAAGTGCATCATCATCCCACCCTCCCTCTCGGCGGGGTCCCCTCCCCTCACCGCAATGCAGTGCAGTATTCCCCATGCTTCGTCGGCTGGGAAAACTTCGAAATCCTCTGCTCCTGGTTTCTGCCCCTCATCATTGGATCACGCCGCCTACCGTTATCTGTCACTCTTGCACTTATCCGAGCTGCACTCTCTCGCTCGGAACCACGACAACCTTCGCTGGGTCGAAAGAGCCGATTGACGACGAGACGTTTCTAATAAAGAACCTGTCGAGTCCATCGTCCCAACCACGATACCTGACGACAAGAAAAACGGCGCGTACACACAAAACACCACTTGTGTCGACACTCGCGCGCCTCACTGCCCAAAATGGCTCCTCAAATCACCGTTCTGGGGTCCCTCAACATCGACCTGACGTCTTACGTCCCCCACCACCCCCTGCCGGGCGAGACGCTCACGTCGAACTCGGTCGTCATCTCCCCCGGCGGCAAGGGCGCAAACCAAGCCGTCGCCTGTGCAAAGCTCTCCCGGTCCCGTGAGTCTCCGAACGATGCCGCCTCCGAATCCGCCTCCGTCTCCATGATCGGCGCCGTCGGCTCCGACTCTTACGGCTCCCTTCTCCTCAAGCACCTCGGCGAGTACGGCGTCCGCACCGACCGCATCACCGTCGGCGACGACCTCAAGACCGGTATGGCCATCATCGTTGTCGATGAGCCCACCGGCCAGAACCGCATCATCCTCGCCCCGGAAGCAAACTACGCCGTCACCGCCGACAAGTTCGGCTCCCTCCCCCAGACCCTCGAGCCCAAGCCCGACCTGCTAGTCATGCAGCTCGAGGTTCCCCTCGACACCGTCTTAACCGCTCTGCGCTCCGCAAAGGCCGCCTCCGTACCCGTCCTCTTGAACCCCGCCCCCGCCCAGCGCCTCCCCGAGGAGGCCTACGACGGACTCGCCCACCTCGTCGTCAACGAGACTGAGGCCGCCATCCTTTCCGGCTGCCAGGAGTCCGACCTCGACACCCCCGAGGGTCTGAAGCGCGTCGGCGAGTGGTTCATCGCCAAGAAGGTTCAAAACGTCGTCATCACCCTCGGCGGCCGCGGCGTCTACTACGTCAACAAGGAGGGCGCCGCCGAGCTCATCCCCGCAGAGAAGGCCAAGGTCGTCGACACCACGGCCGCCGGCGACACCTTTGTCGGCGCCTACTGCGTTGCCGCCGTTGCCGCCCAGGCCAAGGGCGAGACCTTTGACATTGCTCAGAGTATCCGCAGGGCCAACCACGCAGCGGCCAAGACCGTCGAGCGCAAGGGCGCCCAAACCTCTATTCCGTGGAGAGATGAGCTTCAGCAGTAGATGGCCATCAACACGTAAAAGTAAAATAACCCCCTAAAAATCCCTAAAAAGACAATCAAGAAAAAAAAAGTTGAAAGGTTACTACCACCCGGACCACAATGCATTCAAACTGTGCCTTCACCCTGAGAACTCGTCCAAAGGGAACTTGGCAGCTTCGAGCTCGCCCTCGCTGTGTTGTAAACCAGACCGAGCCGAAAATAGCGGGTGTTCGTTCTACTAGGATTTGTGAAATGACAAGGCAGCCACTTCATTGCGAGCATGAGCATAAAACATGGGCAAAAAGGGTCGAACCCGGCTGTGAACAAGAAACGAAACACCAATGTTGACTATCACGTCTATGTAAAACTGCAAAGGAAAGCAAGCATTCACACTTCTACCACCAACTGGCCCAACCCCACCGGCTAGTTTGCTTCCCGCGCTGCCCACGGAACGAGCCTCTCAGGCTCCTGCTCTCAGCTACTTGGCCGTCTGTAGTGCCGTCGTCAGAAGCTCCCAAGGTTCTGAGCAATCCGGCCCCCATGGAGCGCGGACTTCTCAATATTCCCGGGAATCTGACATCCCTGTCATCGGAGGCCGAATCTTCGGGGCACGTTGCACTTGACGGGACGCGCTGTCCATCTTCCGCGCGGCTCCTCCGCCAAGCTGCTACCGAGGGCCGCCGGAGCTCAGACCATCCGGCGCGGGCTGCTTCCGGTTGCCTTACCGTGCCATCCTTCCCGAGACTTGATTCCCGCCTGGGCACGGTTGGCGGTGTTTGCATGGATGTAGGCGAATTATCCTCCATCCTGGGCTGGACCTTGGATATGGGTGGCACGTCAAGGGGCGTCCGCTGCCGAACAATCCGCTCTATGACCTCTCTTCCCTTCTTGGTACCCTATGGCCAGTGCTGGTGGATGATGCCAAAGAGTGGATTTGGTGCCGGTATTGCACACGGAGACCAAAGCGATCTGTGGTTGAGGTGCTGAAGTGCGGCTGTGGCCAATGTCTCCAGCTTGGTCTCCACATCGGCAACGCCGTCAACCGTGTCAGACCTGCCGCATTTGGGGAATGCTGAGTGCTTATATTTGACCACGATGCGGAGATATTCTACCCTTGAGCTCCCGAGCTGATCTTCAAGGTCATCGATCAACTCGTCTGACTGTTGGCGGATATGACCGTTTGGCCTGAAAGGGATAGGGCCCTTGGCTTCGAAGTGAACGTGCGCAAGCACAAGAACTTTCAACCCCGGGAATAGCATGCTGCAATTTCGTTAACCCTTTATCAATAAGCTTAGTTCGAAACTTTACCTTGGGGTCGGTTCGTCTTCTTGGATGATCTCAAGGATACAATTATTCCCTAGAGGGATGAGTTGGATATCCATGTCGTATATGCAGCCGTATCGTTCTGAGCCAAAATTAGCACCGTACGGGCATCTTCCGGAGCCTCAGCGCACCTCCAAGCTGACGAGGTTCGGTTCCAGGAACCGGGAAACCATTATTAGAGACGGGGACCATTGGGAGAAATGTGCCATCGGGCGGCTGGCACAGCTCTGCCGACACTTCGACAGCAACCCACATAGCCCCCCTTTCGCCCTCCATAGCTCTTACCGCGGGTGTCACTACAATCCGAGGCACCAGGACAGCTGGCTCCATAGTTGGCATACGGGTACCAAACGGGTCAGAAAATGCAGGACCGCAAGATGAAAGCGGCGCCATCTGGTCATTGCCGTCGTAGGATGCGCGAATGGTATTATCTTCACTCTCCTCGTCAGTATCGGGAAATACTATGCCTCGTTAGCGGTGTCTACGCCTTCTCAGCCAAGACTACTTACTCTTTGATGCTGAGAAAGGAGAGCCGCTAGTCCGGCTTGGCCTCGAACCAAGCTGCCTAGTTGCTTCTCTGCAATTCTGTGTGCCTCTCTTCTTCATGACCACCAAAGGCTTGTCAGGGCCTTCCGGGGTGTTGCTGCGGCTCTCGCCCAAGTCGTTGCTCACGAGTCTTGCACTCCCCGGTCTTCCGACCTCTCCAGTACGACACCCGAATCTCTTGAGCACTCGGAGCGGTTGAGGCGTTGCGGTGCCGTCCGGTCTATTCTCGTTGGCGAAAAGCTCCATACCAGGCGGCTCTCTCTCGGCGGGTGCCAAGCTTCCGACGGCGATCGGATGACGTCTGCGAAGTCAACGAGCTCGATGCAAGGGCCCAAGGGCGCGTCGTCGAGTCCTCGGGTGCTCTTGAGGTCAGGCCAGGAGTCTGCAATAAAGCGCGAGCCAGAACTCAAGCTACTGCTGTTGCTGCCGGAGTCGTTGTCACGGGCACGTCTCAGACCGAACTAGCGTCGAGGATTGGGCTCGCGGAGACCGGCTGCGTCTCTGAAGTTGCGCAAGACGAAGCGCGAGAGCAGAGCAAACAAGATCAGTGGGAGCGATACAGTTGCGAAAACAATCAGTACGACAAAGGCTATTGGTGATAGGCCCATAGTCGAGATGAGATACTAACGCACAATGGCAGGCGTTGAAGATTGTTATTATTGAGGTTCTCGATGCTATGGGTGTTGAATGAGGTGGTGGAAAGGTCTCTCGCCATTGCGTCCAGGCAACAGAAGAGAGTAGGAGTAGAAAAGGTCATCTAACGTAGGATTTTCATCAGACAAAAGGTGGAAGTCGCTGTCATAAACCATGGAATCATTCACCAGCAGGCACGCCCTGCATGCTACTCCGCTGATCGGGAGTCGCAGTGTCGCTTCCCAGCGTCCGTAGCAGGTTCTCCCGGACAGAATCCACCTCACCTTCCTCCATAGCGAGGAAGTTGATCTGCGCCTGATTAGCAACTGCTTCATCGTTCCCCACGGGAAGAAAACCCACCAGATCGTCACCGCCGCTGGCTGCCCCGTACAGGACCGCCTCCGAAAGGGACGCGGCGATGCCCTTTTGAACTCTGTCCTCCCAAACGCCTTCCCAATTCCACTCTCCAGGGTGCCGTGGGGTAGGCGCAACGCCCGAAACTGGCTTCCTCTTGATAGTATTCGCGACGGGCGTCGCCGGTGTGGCAGGCTCGGCTTCGGGGGCTGACTGTTCAGCCTTATCTGGGCCATCACCCACAGTCGCCTCTCCCTCGACTTTCTTCTCTTCGATTTCCCCTTCCTGCCCCCCAACAGGTTTTTGTGCAGAGGCTTCAGTTGCATTGCCCGCCTGGCGCTGACGCGTACGCCATGCGTGCCAAGCGCCCGGGTTGCCAGCAGCCTCGAGTGGCACCGAGTCGAGCACACTGTCATCGTCAAACGTGCTCCTGATATATCTCAAAACCTCATACGTCGAAACCTCCCGTCGCGAGGTGTCGAGGTATCCTGGGCGCCCTCCAATCGGCGTAGCCTTGGAACTCGGCGTCGTCGCCGCGCTGCTTGATGTGCCGCCTCTCGCCGGCGTTGCTGGGGGCTGCTGCTGGCCGCTGACCTGCCTACTACCCGCCACACTTCGGCTTCCTCGTCCAAACCAAGCTGGAAATCCGTGTCGTAGGCTGAACCCGCCGGGAGGCAGGCGTTCCGCATCCGTCGCGCTCACTGTGCCGTTGTCCTGGATGTCGGTAGTGTACATGTAGGTCGTTAATGGTGTGATCAGCGGGTGGAACATGTCTGTTGAGAAGGTCACGAGCGGTGGCAGCCGAGGATATGTGTCGGGAAATGATATTTGGAATCTGAGTATTGCCGTAGCGTAGGGTCCTGTGTGATGGTCTCAGCCCGCTGCTTGATTGTGATCTCATGGTGAGTTTTCAGTACCATGCCTCACGAACATGACGCCCGACCACAACATCGGGTCTCCCGGCGTCAAGCTCACAAAAACGCCCTCCGGACAGGCCTGCTTGAGACCGGCACTGTGAGCGAGCGTCAGCAGCCGCATTTGTGAGTGGCCCCCTCCCCCAGTTTTAGGGGGGACTTGGGCGTGGGTTGAGACTTGAAGAAGCTCACAATTCGGCCAGGAGATGCTGCCGCCTTAGCGACGGCATGCTGCCCATTCTTAGACTCGCCATCTTGAGGTCTGATGAGACATTCGTAGGAAACCCTCTTTTCTGATGAAATGAAATATGCCTTTAGGGATGTAGTTGGAATATGAGACGGTTGTTGATGGACTTGTTCATGCGCAGCTGAGGGCGGTCAAGAAAGGCGGTGTAATATTCTGCCGCCATTTTTCTTTATCGCGATAGAGAGCTTCATGAGTGTTATCTTATCATGGAGGCGGGCAGCACAGTGATTACCCCACCTCACCTACGTAAGGGCAAGCTACCCCGCCAAAACTTGTAGCGATCTCGGTCCAGCTTCGTTGATGGCGCTGTCGTGGCCGTCGAGACGGGAGGAAACAAGGAGACAACGTGGCAGAGGGATGACGGCGTGGCAGGCCGTCTCTTGGACCAGCGGCAGCATTCGCTTTCCATAAACGTTACATGTCATGTGCCACAGCGAGAGATCCCATTCGCACAATCCTGATGGAGGGGTAAATTTGGCCTCATGATCAGATGCATATTTGAGTAATCATGTCATTTTTCTCGTAGGTGGGTGACCTATGCTAGTCTTGTCCCAGCCTTATCATCTCTGTGCTGTGTCTATATGCTTATCTCTCTGATCTGGTGGAGGGGGACCGAAGGTACGGCAGGCGAGAGTGACAAAAGAGTCTACTTGGTACCCAGCCTGTTCTCGATCTTGGTCTTCTCATTGGCCTTCAGCTGAGCCAACTCCTCCTTGCTGGAGTCGAAGCGGGCGTTGACCTGGTTGAAAGGATTCTCGGGGCTCTTCTCAAATTCCTTCCGGATCTTGTCCTTCCTCTGCTGCAGACGCAGACCCTTACCCGAGCCATCCTCCTCCATCTCAGCAAGTCGGCGCTCCTCGAAGGCGGCGTACGCGGCCTTGAAGCGTCTCTCGGGGTGTCTATCGATCTTGGCATCGGAAGACCCGGTGAGCGACAGAGCATCAAGGGCGTTGTCGATACCCGAAGCGTTGAGGGCGGCGAGAGAGCCGCTGGGCTTGTCGTCCAACTGCGACAGGTCGAGTCCGCGGGTCTTCTTGACAGCCGTTTTGGCGTTCTTGGGTGCGGATCGCCCCGGGGTGCTTGCCTCCTCCTCCTTCAACGCGGCTTCACGCTCAGCCTTCTTGCGGGCTGCCTCGGCCTTTTTGGCGGCTTCCGCCTCCCTGGTAACAAACAGCGTGTCAGCCAATGTAATGTCCTATGCCATGTGTTTCTTCTCTTGTCCTTTGCGGGGTAACAGAGATTCGGCGAGTTTTGGGATGGTACGCATGAAGTGTGGCGGTCATGGAAGACGGTGTTGGTTGCGGCATTCGGAAGCCGTGTGCGCGCCCGCATACACTCGGGTCTCCGTGTGGAGAGATCGTCAGACACACTCACTTCTTCGCGTTGCTCTTGGAGCCCTTGGACCATTCGGCATCCTCAGCGGCGGCCTTCTTCGCATCCTCGGCAGCAGACTTTTGAGCTGCAGCCTCGGCCTTGCGGGCGTTTCCAGCGGCCTTCTTGCTGTTCTCACCGGCTCCCTTCTTGCCGGCCATAACTATGACTGTATGTAGAGTGTGTATCGCGGGTAAGGATGCGGTGGTGTTGATGGTGGTGCGATGCAATGCGATGCGACGCGATGCTATGCCAGGATGTGTAGGGTATGTAGCTTGTGTCCGCGTGCGTAGTTCGTGGCTGGCGCCTGTTGGTGCGTCAAGACAATCTCGCGTGCGCTGGGCAGTTTGTGTGACCCGGGGAAGTGGTCGGATGGGAGAAAACGGGGACGGGTTGGATCCGTTGTTGCCTCCTCCACAGCTGAGGTGTGATGCAATACGAAATGGAGCGAGGTAGGTCGTAACTAGGTTGAGCGGAGCGGAGCTGGCGCGGCGTTGAATCCGGCAAAAAGTAGTGTGTCGCCAGGGATGAGTGAAGTTGGAAGAAAAAAGAAACTGTCACAAAGGGCCAACCCGATGAGTACAGTGCCAGTCGTCGGTGTTGCTGTCGGCCGTGGCGTCTCGGTGTCGGAGGAGCGATTCAATGGAGGGCAACACTGAACTTTGGCACACACTGTACCGTACTTAGTCACCACAGGTAGGCAGCATGCAAGCGGGCCACGGCCTTCCCTTCCAGCGACTTGCCTGCTGCGGTGCTCTGTGATCTGAGAAGCTTGCCCCCGCTAAGACAGGTAGGGAGATTTCGACATCTCAGCGGCGGCAGCCAACACAGCTTCCATTGCTTCCACCAAGTGTCACAAGCCAAAGAATGGCTGCGTCCAGTCGGGCCTGGCCATGGCGCAAATTCCAATAAATTTCCCGTTAGCCAAACTGTCAACAGCCATCCATGGGGTCGGTAGGTCATTCGGGGCTGGAGGTTGCAACCGAGATACAGTGTCGGTCTTTGTGCGACACACCGTACGGGAGACAGTGGACCCTGCGGGTGAGGGACGGACGGGACACTATGGGATAGGATGGGAATACCACGACCTTACCCGCTCACCTTATGGAAGCCAGGCGTGTGGTCTGTGAATACCTAGGTACGGTAGGTATGTCAGTGTGAGCAACGTGCGTCACACCTCTTCCACAAGGCCGCACAGTCATGGTGTAAGGTAGCTCCGAGATCCATCCGTGCTTCTAGCTACGGCACCATGGTTCTGTGCTTCCGCCGATATCGAAAGACAACCTAAGCACGACATTCGATAGCTCCAGGCGGTTTGCCTGACGCAACAGCTAGCTAGCAAGCAGCAAGCAGCAAGCAGCAAGCAACCAAAGCCTCGAGCACGACCTGAAGGGTTGGGGTAGGCCAGCATGGCATGGGACGACGGAAGCCACCTAGCCGGCTCCCCCGCGACTCGGAATGCCTTTCCGCCGCTATGCCATTGGAACGGCGCCATTGCATCTTTCTTCCGCAGCCCCCGAGGTCGAGGTGTCCGGCCGGGACAGCCCACCCACCGCAGATCTGGCCCTTGTTTTCTCGGTGCCGTCTTGGTCCCATCCTGTCACTCCCGACTACACTCGACCCATACATACCTGAGATCAATATCACCATCTCATGTCGTGGCCGCCATCATGTCGATGCAAGTCTTGCCTGCGCCGCCCTCCTGAACCAGTCCGTCGTACAGCATGTACCCTCGACTTGATCGCAATGTACCACTCCCCTCCCCATGCCTCTGCTTCACCGAGTCGACCTGTCAGCCACTCAGGGGAGCCCTCGGTCAGGACCTCCTGCAGCTCTCTGCCCTATTCAGGACCAAGACCATCCGTCGTAGGTCCGCCCGCTTGCCCACGCCATGCAGCTAGCTGCTTGAGGGGGGACATTAGCATCTTGCTGGCATTCATGCGCCGTCAGGTCTGACAGGCCCCCCCATTCATGACATGGCAGATGTGTCTCCTTCGTCCGCAGCACGCCTCGTTTTTTCCAACATTTCCATAATCTTTCACGGTCATCGGATCACGCGCTGGTAACTTAGCCTCTGCCAGTTCATCATCCACTGCCACTCCTGTCCCAGTGCATCTCCCCGGGCCACTCTCTAGATGGGAAATTCTCTCCTTCTGTGACACAAAGTGCCACCCACATGGCCCAGCCGGCCCTATGCCATACGTCCATCTAACTGAACGCTGGCGATCATCTCCGACTCGCTTGAACCTCGTCGCTGCCCAACCAATGTCCATCGCAGTTACAAGCCGCGTCGCGCTGCGCGGGTCGTGATCAAATGCAACGCATATCTCCGGCTCCAACAACACCCGCTGGCCACCCTTGCCAAGGATTGCCGATACCGTCTTTGAGGCCATCTTGGCCACGCGCTCTACTGATTCGGCCTGTGCCCGTACGGCATTCACAGAGGCTGACAGCCTCGGTGATATCACATCGCATTTCGTGTCGCAACACCACAATACCCCCTCGCCGGCCCTGTATACACGTCAGTCGACCTGACGTGTCCGTTGCCGAATACTGTCGCGATGGATCCTAGGCAGCAAGGCTTAGCCAGGGCTCGTTCCATGGCTTTGAGGACTTTGTAGGCAAGGGGAGGGGGGTCTCTGGGCGCAATACTCACCTGCCCCCGATCGAACAGAAGAGAGGCAAAGACAGTCAACCCCAGCATCAACTACTTCTTGGTCCGGCTCGCTTAGTTGGTCTAGGCCGACGACAGCCACCCATTCCTGAGGCCGATTGCCATTTGTGGCAGTATGCATCAAAAGATACCATGTCTGGTAGAGTTGCAGCCCGGGTTGTCTAAATTGCTGTCAGCCTTGGGTCCCGGGCAGCTCGGATGACTGAAGCATCGCCCCAAATTGAAGCAGCGGTGAAAGCGTGTACCGAGTGGCCTATGACGAGTTTCTCAGGACCCATGGAGCCTCCGTATCAGACATTTGCTATGGTCCCAGCTTCTTCATGTGATGCTACTCCTGGATGATGAGGTCCGGACACCCCGGGACCCCTGTCGCTTGATCACTGATCTACTTAATGTGGTTGGTCTTGAAGCTTTTTCGGTGCAGAAAGAGTCAAAAGTGAAGAAGGCTGCCAAGAAGTGAGAAAGAGAAGGGCCAGCGAAACAAAACCTCCTCCAGCCTAGATCAAGGGTTGATGCACCGTAAGTGGCAGCCCCCGAGGCTGTGTAACATGGAGATGCCTGCAGAAAGTATGACAGCCTTGAAGAATACTAGTTGGGAGGATTTCCCAGGCCCAAGACGCGCGCAGACTGCCAATACTCAAGGGCTTGATGAGACAAATCGAGACCACAGACTCACAGCTGACCAATAAACCAGGATGTGATACTTGCTTGTTTCCTTCCCAGCGACATTACATGCTACCCTGGCGACTTTCGGTTTACGCAGCGACCAGAGACACAGGGGCCTTTATTGCAGGCGGTGAGAGATCTACGAGGCTGCAACATGGTGGTAAGTGACCTGTCACAATGACGATTACGGGGAAACTCACATGGGGCCGCAGACAACAGACATGGAGTTCAAGCTTTAAGGCTCCTAGCGACATTGAGGTGGAGAACCGCCCCCTTACAGGGACGAAGCACATGGGGGCACCAAACCAAGCCGGTGAGGCGGCCTTGACCGAAGGTGAAGCTGCCAATAGAGCTGCTTGTCAGTTTCTTCAGTTTGTCGCTTGCCAAAATGTGTTGTCACGCCCATGACCAGGACTCTGGCAGGACCAATTACCAGTTTACAAAAAGAAAGCAAACTCGCCAATCATGATCGAACAAGGTAAGATGAACGCGCGACTCGAGATGATCCCTGGTGCTTTCACGAGCTGCCGCTGCGTTCTTGTGTACAGATGAGCTGCCAACCTTACCAGTTAGGATCAGAGCCGTTGTCATGTATCGCGTGGAATGGGCTCCTATGCTCCCGGTGTCTTGACCCCGATTATGTGTACTGCGGATGAAGTTGCTGCTGTTGCGGGAATAATTTGGGAAGACGTAGATTCGGTGCGGCCCTACACGTGCCGTCGAAAGTCAATGAACCCATGCCCTGAGAATGACAGGGTATATTCCCAGACCTGTCGGCGAGCATTTCCGGACACCCGCCCTTGCCCTTCACGGCTGTGCGAGGGTCGTACCCTCACAGGTATATGTGCAGTCCTCGCAAATGCTGTGTGTAAGGACCACGAGCTCCAAGTATAGATTTGCCATGACCTAAATGAAGACCGTCTTACGTCGTTAGTTAACAAGGCGTTGTTGCTGATTTTGTGCCCTTAGGACAGGTAACCTGTAGAGGACCATCCGAATCACAACAGTAGCATTACCTGACTTCGGAAAAGTAAAAAGACAAGGGTGACGTAGACTCGTACGCATTGCGCAAGGGGAAAAAAAACACGGGGAAGGGGATATACTTACCAGTTCCGATGCGTACCTCTGAGGTGTATCGTGAAGAACCGCTTGAACGACGTGTGAGGTTTGAAAATGATACGCAATTGTGAATCAACAAAAATCCAACAGAATGATACAGGTGGAATCTAACCACTAATCCTCCCCGAGGTGGGCTCGAACCACCAACCTCCAGATTAACAGTCTGACGCGCTAGCCAATTGTGCCATCGGGGATACTCAGTGTGAGTTGTTGTGTACTGGCCGAATCGGCCTTGCTTGGAACCCATCGCCGCTTGCAGGGTATATGGAGAGTAGGATCTCTTTCCGGGCTTCCGAGGTCGCGCGAGCCAGGGCTCCGGCGGCCGGGAAATGGAGAACTTGTGGTAAGACCATCGCATGATTGGCTGCGTAGATATGGAGGGCGGGTACCACGACCCCTTGCCGCAGAAAGCTGCAAACCTTCTGCTTTCATTAGCAATAATTTGCTTTTATGAGCTTCTTGAGCCCAGGGTCCAATACTGCGTACGGGTACTGGTAAACGGTAATCAAAAGAATCAAGTAGCCGGACCCTGGCTGTGTGGAAATAGTCTTGCTCAGCTGTCATGTGCCTGCGCGACCTGATCCGTTGAATAGAGAGCGTCAGTCCAGACTCTCGCCTATCCAAACCCATCGAGCAAAGTGGATATACAACGAAGACTTGGCATGGCTTTGCAGGACTGTTCCCAACGCGGGTGAAGCTTGCGAAAACCGAGTCAACGAGCCTTTTTTGAGAAACGACAAGTCGATATTCAGGATCTGCATTTCTGGCTGTCAGCATGTCATCTGATTCCCAACGTCGACGGGGACCATGGGTCTTTCCAATGTCCAGCAAAAGCAACTCGCAGTGCCAACCGTCAACTCCCGCCGCACAGTCTGGTTGCCTTGGGAAACTGACAGGGTTGCCGACAACACGTACACTGACCCGAGCTCTTGCTGACAGGCAGACGCACTCTAGGAATGGGTTTTCGCAAGCAACATGAATGTCTTTCGAGACCCACAGGCGATGAAAGAAGCACTGTGTGTTGCGCGAAAGAGTATCACATCAGAATATGCTGATCGCGCAAGTTTGCGTCGCCGATCTTGACGGACATCGCAAGCCGTAAGCCTTGGCCGGAAATGTGACAGATCTTGCGGGACCTTGTTAAATGCAGCCATTCTTCCGCTGGTTTCCCATTCGAACACGCGGTGTCGATGGGCATTATACCAAGCGTTGGGTGGTAATAGTGACAGCACAATCCTTGATAGGTAGCGTAACCGGTCGCCAGCGAGTTGTTGATGGTGGAAATTTATATGGTAAAATGGCTCGAGGTTGAACGTGGCAATTGACACATGTAGTTGCCGAGACAAAGTGCAGGGATGCGTCTCTGGCGCTTTACAACTGCAAGCGCGTGATAGACCGAGTGCGAAGCAAGGGATGAACTGCTTCGATAGCTCCAAAAATGGTGTAATGACAATGTAACTTTGGCCTGCGAGTGTTGGACCATCAGCGCCTGTCCTTGCCCTCGGAGTGCCTGATAGAGTTTGAACATGCCTGATTGAAGTTCGGGAGATTGGCAAGCCAATAGGTCGATGGCAGGTCTGGCAGCACCAGGAACAACGCACATTGGTGGCCTGGCACAAGAGTATCACACCGAGTTGGTTGAGTCCCTGCAGCGTTGCCCGATAATGATGCGCCAGAGACACGGCGGGCGATAGGCGGTATGCGCGTGAAAGCTAGTGGTGCTGCAGCCACAAAAGGAAGGATGATCAGATGACACCCTATCGCGAGATGTGTTAGTTCGTGATGCAACAGATGCAGATCGTGTAAACCCTTATTAGGCAAATCAGCCAGCAGGTCGTGAACAAGGAATGGTTCAACGGTAGCTTGCAGCGGCCGGGTCAGACCCGATCAAGGGGGGACCGGGACGGGAGAGGTCGTGGTAAGATTAAGAATCAGAATCAGATCCAAGGGCAGATTTCCATTGTCGTGCAAAGCAACCAACAGGCGGGGAGGAAGGGCGGGAAGAGACGCAAGACGGGACGAGGCATTGGGCTATGGCGAACACCTCCCTGTATGATTCGAGATAGGCTTTCTTCTCTGGTATGATTAGATATCCAGAAAAGACGGGCCGCTGCAGACGAGCGGCGACGTGGTGTTGCAAAAGGCGATTCCCGATTGACAGCAGCAGGCCGCAGATTGGCGTCAGAGGGTATTCGCAGCTGCAAGACGTGGGTTGGGGGATACCTTACATTCTTGCTGTGCGTACCCGACCACGAACGGGGCAAGCGTCCAATGGAAGCCCAAAGCAAAGCGAGAAGGTGCCGGAAGTGGCAGGTGCACCTGCCGCTGGCCTGCTTGGACCATCCCCGAATAGAGAAATGGGCAAACGGAAGCACCTTCATGGAAAAGGAAGGGTAAAAATAAATAAATAAATAAAAATAAAATAAAAAAGGAAAAGGAAAAGAAGGACCAAGCCGGGATGGACGCACTCGCGATTTACCACAGGCAAGGAGGCAAGCCCGTGGTATGGAAAGTGTCAAGTGGTCTGGTCTGGGCACATTCATGCACGGTAAGCTGCCAACTGCCTGCCTCATGCTGTCTTGGAGCTGCCCAGAAGAGGCAGTCGAGGGAAGGTCTTAGACAGCGCTCCCAGCGAAAGGTAAGTACGTAGGGGCACTTACACTCACTGTAGGAAGGCGAGCACGGGATCACGACACAAGAAGGTGCCTTCCTACCTTAGGTACGTCGAGTCCAGACCTCGCCTCGCATCCCAGAAGTTTTGGCGTTGGTTCCAGTGATGTTCGTTTTCCCCTACGTTCCTTTCTTTTTCCATGCTCTGGATGTAATGTGATGGCCCGTCTGCCCGGCCGTCCGTCCGTCCCACAAACCACGATCTGCGCAGAAGTACGGTGAGGCAGGCGCCTTTCTGTCGTGCAACTCACTGTTGCCTTGCGCTGTGCTGCGCTGCCTTGGGGCAGGCGCATCAAAACGCGTCTTTACAGTTTACCCCGAGGAAACCGCGGCGGGCTGAGATGGCCTGCGGTTGCCATGTTCGTGTCTGCGTGTCTTCAGTCATACCCTCGGAAAAAGAAAACACATCCGAACCGGAAGGTACAGGCAGACTGATCGTGGACCCCTCCCATCAACAAGTGGAGGTTGGGGCAAGTGATGCCGTGCGTGGAAGGGCACGAAGGGGCCCCTCCTGACTCCTCACGACGTCCGGTCCAGCGTCTCCTTACGCCCGTATCCAGACACCTCACCGTCTCTTCCCCTGGGTTTCTTGGAAGCCTATTCAGCCCCTCCACCCTGCACATCCCGTTTTCTCACCGATTGCATCCAAAGCAACGCAAACGCATCTGGGATCGACATGACAGCCCAGATTGGGCCACAGCAAACCAATTGACCGAGAACCAAAAACCACACGAGGAAGCTCTGAAAAAGAAATCATCATGACAAGGGGTGGAGAGATGACGAAAAAAAAGAAAGCATCCATTCCGGTCAAACACCCCCCTCTCTTTACCCCAACCCCATCATTCCTCCTTCATCACATCGACCGCCCATCTTGCCCTTGACCAACGCTTCCTTTTTCCGCCCATCCTTCTGCCCACCGCCAACCATCACCTGAGGCCAGTATGAACACCCGGGGATGGACAGGAACGGCAACAAAAAGCATTTACTGTACGAAGCTTGACCGGTTGTCCTCTGTTCTCGGGCCGCATATTCGCTCTCTCGCTCGACACACCCCGCCCTTTCTGTCGCCCAAAGTCAATCGCCAATCGACACAACTGAGACAGACCCTCCAGATCGACGACATTTGACATGGCAGAGAGACAGTCAGCCTGACAGGACTGAGACAACACAACTCGGCCGCCCCCGTGGCCACGACTACGGATACGTATCACCACTATCTGCACTTACACCCGCAGCAGCAGCACCAACACCACCGCATCAGAGCCCACTACCGACGACATGTGCATACCTTGCATACATACACGCAGACCGAGTACAGATACGCACTGCGCTACAATCACACTTGCAGTAGCCGCCCGCCCCCAGCGCCGCCCACCCGCCTCGCGGCAGACTACCACCTTGAACATGGGCAATATGCAGCCCGCAGTTTCCAATCACTTGGGACGGGACGGACGGGACACCACACGTCACGGCATGCCATGGCCTTCTCGCGCGTCAAAAACTTTGGAACCTCCGCTCCGCACTCGTCCTGCTCGCCTCGTCTCGCCTCGAGCTCCTCGTCGTGTACGCCACTCGAGTTGATCAACATCTAGGAAATCCAATCTTTCGATTCGTCCGGTAAATCGCCGCCGCTCCCCCGTGATGAAAATTTGCTGCAAATCATGGGTTTGTTTGACCCTGAAATTGCTCTGCGCGTCCGACCCGTCCGTTGGTAGCAACCCCTGTCCACGCACCCCCACCTCAGCCTGGGATCCTGGTTGTTCCCCTACCCAGCGACCCAAGACTCAGGACGACCTGGAGGCTGGTCGTCAACATTGTCGTCGTCGCTTCGTCATCGAACAATCGCATGCACGGGGGTCTACTGCCTGAAGGATTCGCATGTTGGTGCCCAGTACGGGGGTCCTGGCATGGGGTTGCCTTGTTTCGCCTTTATCTTCACCGATGTTGCGAGGCGTTCAAACAGCTGCCGCATATCGACGTCCGGCCGACCTGCAGTTGGTCACTTGCTTGACTTCCGCTCGGGAGCACGTCGCTGTTCTGGTCAATCGGCTGCCAGCCGGATTGCCGCTTGAGATTTTCGCGACGCAAACATCCAAGCATGCCTCGTTGTCTCTCACCGTATCGCGCCATCGACACCATACAGCCCCTGCGAAACGAACGCACCTGGCGGGGGAAGGTACTGGGGCCACCATTCTCATTTAGGAAGTGGTAGAGAAGCTCAAAGGAATCCACAGAAGCATTGGAAGCATCAGCATTGGTGATCCAACTGGTAGCCACCAAAGGCCCCTCCCCGGGAACACCGAATATGATTCTGAAACCGACGACGAGAAGTCAAGGTTCACTGATCAGCCTTCTCAGCAGGGCCTTACCCTGATCTGGCCTCTGCTGGCGAGCCCCGTTCCTGACGTTGACAGGTCATGTGGTTGCACAATTCCAAACCGGCCGTCCCATCGGAAGTGAACCACCCCTTTTCTGGATACTCACTAAGCGCGGATGCAGCTAGGCTCGGTCAAGGGAGGACTGGGAGAACATCCCCAGCCATTCGGCTGCTCCCCTTCGATGGGTCGCCAAGCGCCGCGTGGCGAAAGACTAGGAGACTTTCGACTGCCCCTGAGATCCGGCCATCCGGGTCGAGAGGACATTGAATTACGGATGGGGGTGCGTACCTGTTTGTATCGGTACTAATTGACCGCTCGGACAGGCTTGCAGCAGTTCGCCTCGGCAGCTTCACCGGCTTGCCATCCGCTCCAGCATGACAATGACAGCTTGACAATCTATCAATGTGCTGTGAACACCGGTTAAACGTGAACAACGGATATCGTATGATTGCGGAAAACCCGACTCGTGGCAAGTCGTGATTATTGCCGCTGGCCTCGGCTCTCTACCGCCGATGGCCTCTGTCGAGGCAGCCTGCGCGGATGACGACGTAATATCCCAAACACTGTGCTTTCGGCTCACAATGGAGACTACAACCTGGGTCCCCAACATCAAAGGGGGGAACCCAAACCACCACCCTGGCTTTTCTGATTGATTCGCATTCTGTTACATTGCAAATGAGCACGTTGTTTAAAGTTTTACGATAACGCCGGTAAATCGATTTTCGACTAGGTTAGGATGGACAGCTACTAGCTAGCAAGAAGTATCTTGGTCAAGGTCTTCGCAAGTCAAGTCAAGAGCTGTCTGCATGACATACCTACCTACATGATCCAACCCCTGCTGTGGACTAGTTGTCTGCTGTCCCCCAGATTCGCAAACAGCATATGGAAGTCTTCCACGAACCGCCTTCTATCGGCAAGAGCTGCAAGAAGGGGCCTGCAGCCATTCAACGTGCTCCTACAGACATAACATACCAATCGGGCTTGAACTCCCTGACGTGGCGCATTCGCATAGGAGAACATGCGCTGATTGACCAGGCTCCGCCAACAATAACTATCCGTTGAATTTGGCCGCAAGAGCCATCTCATCGTCGTCACCTTGTTGCAAGTTCCAGTCCATATGACGATAGCCGCTAGGGTTCGTTGAAGCAGTTCGCGGCGACATTGGAGCTAAGGTTATACAGTAAAGATACTTCAATGCTGTACTTGCTCTCGAACCTGCTACCTGACGTCTCGGCACCGGTTCCGGCACTCGCCCGATCAGGGCCCAAAGAGACGGTCGTATGGGGGTGCTTGGACGCGGACTGGGATGCGAGACTGGGTACCCCTGATCTAGCACAGAAACGAAAGCCAATTTCCCTGATTGTGATTAACCTAAGAGGGGATCACCGCCATTTCGTTTTGCGGGCCGACTTGGTTGGCACTCTTTGTCGCTCACAGCTTGCTTCTTCGGTCGACGAGGCTCGCAAATTACGCTGGCGACGAGTCCAAAGCCAAAGCTGTGACTATGGAGCGCCAAAGTGGCACCAGATTTCCCAACAGTGACAGCGCGGATGTCATCCGGACCAGGCTGGCCAGAAACCAAAGTGCAATCACCATTTCACGCATTTCACGTCAAATTGCGAACACATTGACGCTGTGCAAGCAGCAAGTTTAAAAGGCCATCTGCAAGATTCAACGACTACCGAGGCAAAGAGGCTATTGCCACGACGATTGAAAAGAAAGAACGTTGCCTGGAGGCTGCAGATTGGCAAAGTCTGGTTAAACCTGACAGCACGGTTGATCTTGTCAAAGTCAGTGACACCACGATGTCAAGGCATGAGGCTCCCTGCTTGCAGCCACCGTTGTGTTTCTCCGCGCGGTAGACCTCAGACACAGCTATCCCTGACAGAGCAGAGGTTTTAAGGGCTGGTGATGCAGCTCGGGGAATGATATAAGCCATGCCACATGGTTTTAAACAGGGACCAGCCTTCGCCAGCCCATTTCGCTCATATCCTTGGGCTGGGGTAGGCCTCGGTTCTGGGCTCGACGTTGGAACACGACGGTGCCAGTGGGGGAAGAGATGGCGAGCAGCGAGGGCAAAGCACACTGTCACGTCGTTCGAAACCCGCCACGCCCAAGCCCAAGCACAAACCCACACCCACGCCAACCAACGTTCTCACTCTTCCGCTTCCCCCTTCAAACTCTGTGCTGACGTTCAGCCCCTTGACCTTGTCCGATGGACCGTCAAATTTGAAAGTGGCAAGTTGGCAAGCAGCAAACTCCTGTCTATCACTTGCCGTTCCGGCTTCCGCGACGCCCACATGATATTTTCCAATCAGTCAAGCGTGACGAATGAGTCCGAGCGCTTTCCTGTGTAATGCCGGACACGCAAAAACCCTACGGACGGCACAGGAGCCAAAAAATTCCGTCAGGTCGGAGGAGTCTTCAGTCCGTTGTCGGTACCCGAGACGAACCTGACGAAGGGTCTTACCTAACTTGCAGGTTCTGAAGCAAGGCGATCGGTATTGCTTAGAATTACGATCTGGGTGCATACGCACTACGCAGTATTCAACGAGATGACCGTCGGCGGACCAGGGTCATTTAGCTTTATTGGAAAACGAAAAAAAGACTTTCTCAACTCATAATTACCCCGGCCAACTCATTTGCTGTGGCTCGTGTTCACTTGCTCACCGACAAGCTGGATGCCTCTGGAGAGGGCCAACACTGCGGCCGACCCAGTCCATGTTGGCCCAGTCCGTTGGTTCAATCCCCAATTCCCACTCACTCGCCGTTAATCAACGTGACACCAGGGTTATTTCGTGCGGCCCCATGCTGCGTGGGACCGTCATGACCACGCTGGGACAACGTCAATCAGTCAGTGACAAGCGCTTGACAGTGGCACACGTGAGTGCTCAAAGTTCCAGGTGCCGACGTGTCGGTCTGGTGGACTATTCCAGGGTGCCAGGGCGCCGACGGTGAAGGAAAACCAGGGCAACGTAAAGCAAGGCGACTGTCGGCGAACAAGACGGCAAGCAAACAGGCTTACTGTTTGCCAACACAACTGCCCCCATCCTGCGGCGGAGTAAGATGCAGCATCAAGTGACTCGGTGCGCGGCAAGTAAGATGCGGACATGTCACGATATGACTCTTTGATGGAGCGACGAATGGTAGGATGTGTGGGTGTATGGAAATTCGCATTTTGGCTTGCACTCCCCCGGTCTAGCAAGTCGATGTCTTCGGGCGTCCCTCCGCCGTGCGTCTCTAGACGCCGTTGGGCATTCGGTTGCGCACACCTCGTCTGTCATTGGCATTTGAACCGGAAGCCGTCGTGGCCAGGATGCATGCAACCAACAAGCCCCTCTGCCGTGCGGCGCCTGAGCAAGCTGCAACCCGAGAGTCGCCATTATCAGACGTCACAGCACATACCAATGCTGGACATGTCGGTAAACGATTCACAGGCGAAAACACGTCTCGGCCGATAGACCAGTGCAACGTTTGAGGCGCACATCTCCACACGGTAACATACGGCCGCTGTAGGCAAAGAAGATTGTATGACTACGGATTCTTCTTTCTCCCGTATTCAGTATCATCACCTAAACAATCAAATGAATGGCCACATATCATGTGTGCACTTGGCCGCGAGCGCAAGATCCACGAACGGCCTGCAGGTAGATCGGAACGAGGCTCCAAAAAAAAGTTCGGCAAACGGTCTCCGAATCGATGATGGGCATGGGCAGCGGCAGCAGGCAGCGCCTTCTTTGGATTCTAAATGTTCTCTTCTCTTACATGGCAGCATTGGTGCCACAGCTGTCGATATCCGGTCGGGGAACGCCGCAGCCCTGGCCGTCCCTTTCACCGCTTGATCAAGATGGGAATCGAAGGGCGAGGTGGCTCAATCAGCAAGCTTCGTTGCTCAGATCCTCGGCGCTCTGATGCACAGTCTCTGGGGCGTGATAAGCTCCGCGTGCTACAGGAGGCGTACCCGCGTCCCCGTCCCACCTCCTCGTCGCCCAACGATAGGTACCGTCACTCACCAGTCGTCGTTGTACTGGAGGGCAGCTCAGGATCATCCACGGTGGACGTCCCAACCTCTCCCAATGAGAGGCAGCAAACCTAACGTCCTGCAACGGCTGCTCACCGCAAAACATCAGCCAGCGCGGGGATCAGGTCTGCTTCACTTGTGCTAAGGAGGCGGTCTATTGCTGAGCCACAGGGTCAACCTGGGCATTTTCCCCATGTCCTCTGGACATTACACTAGCGTTTGACCAGCCCTCGGGCGGTGGTTTGTCGCTGAAGTCCAACAATCCAATGTCGAGCCCCTGCTGCAGCAGTGCCATGCGACCCAAGTGCCGGGGGGGTGTAAAACTTGGGCTGCTGCACGCAGACTACGACCTGACCTTACGTGCCGCTGTACGGCGCACCTCACATCGCGGAGTCGCGGACACTTTGCATCTCGTTTCGCTTGCAAGACGAGGCGCGGATACAGTCAGTATGCACATGCTGCGGTTCCCGGCTTGATGCTCGCCCTGGCACGACTTCGATTCATTTGCGTCCTGGCCGCCCAGTATCCGGAGTCTACTGCCTAACGACCAGGGGAGAAAGCCTGATGTCAAGACAACAACAAGACCAGGGTCGGGCCTACGCAGTCCTATGGCATCACAGAGACACAGAAACTCTCGCAGGCGCCCAGAGTCGAGCGGAAGGAAATATGGGACAGACAGCAACAAGAACAACAGCGCAACGAGAGTCAATCACGCATTGCGAGGGCGGTGGCTGTTGTGGACGTGGTTGCCGTTGCGTTTGCATCTGCGTTTACGGTTTCTGTACTTGATGGGCAAGTAGCTGCGACGCAGCAGCCATCGACAAGAACAATCGCATTACTCTGAGCTGCAGCTTAGCACACATTGTTCTATTCTTCCGTCTGTTGTTTTTTCTTTTCCTTCCTGCTGCTACCGCCTGCAACTACCCACACAACCATACCCCCCAATTCCGAGAGCTGACCCCCCCAAGAAAAAGTCTCCCTCTCTCCCGACCCAGACCAGTCCCATCAGGGCTTGACTAGCCTCGTTGCCTCTTGTGAAACCTTTTTTTTTTTCCCTCTGGAAATCCAGAGATCC
>JABGLZ010000678.1:164965-179035 GCA_014705045.1 Colletotrichum theobromicola | reverse complement strand
CCCCCCCCGCTCTCGGACGTACGAAGTAGTAGCAAAGAGATGAAGTCTGCTGTCTTTGCCCAGACCCAACTTGCGCAGACCTGAACCAAGCTGCAGGATGTAGGAGTGGAATTCGGCATAGGTCAGGTAGGAGAATTTAGACAGCTCAAAGAACTGCCACTCCTTCTCGACCTGCCTGACCTCGCCGTCAACGTTCTTGGGGACCATCTTCTTCTCCCTGTGCAAGTGCACGAGCTTGCGGGTGCCGACGGCGGGCTCATTAGGGTAGACGCGAGCGCTTCGCTTCACGACGTCGTACATGGTATGGATCTCGGGATGGGGCTGGGTGCGGAGGGCATCTTTGGCCTTCCAGTGACGGCGGGGGAGGGTCTCGCCCTCGACGCGCTCGTAACCGGGAGCCTCGACAGTGTAGGGTGGTTTGTGCACCGGGTACAGAGGTGCGATGCGCGTGGTCCACGACATGTTGGCGGTGGTTGTGACTGCTGCTAAATCGGAGAGCGGGGGAGGGGATTTGACGAGGAAGAAGCCGGCGAAGACGGCGGCGACGACGACGAGAACGGCAGTGATGATGGACGGAATGGTGGATGGTAGAGATTAAGAGCGGATTAGAGCTGCTGGCGGGCGGGCGGGATAGCGGCGACGGCGGAAGAGGGCGAGGATGAGGGATTCGGAGGGCGGGATGACGGTCAGACCGAAGGGAGTCGAAGAGTTACTAAGTAGGTGGTCGGAGGAATTGAGGAGGGAAATCTGGGGTAAGACGCAGGTTTCCGAGTGGTTGAGGCTTGATTGAGGCTTGCAAGGCTGGAGGGAGGGAGGGAGGAGGAGCTGGAGCTAGGAGCTAGGAGCAGAACTGTATGTATATAGCACGAGCACGAGTCCCAAGGTTGGGGCTGAACCTTTGTAGGTTGTGGCTGTTTCGGATACTCGGTTTCTCTTCTCTTGTCGTCGCGTGTGGTGTTGCTCAAGGTGCGCGCCGAACCTAAGCTGTCGGAGGCGTTGCAGTTGCGGCCTTTTGGGTGCGGGCAGGGCAGAAGCGCACAGTTAAGCAAGCTGTTGCGAAAGAGAAGGGAAGGGAAAAAAGGCGACGGGACTTTGATTGCGTCACAGTTTATGGCTGGACCTGCTGCTACCTTGCAGCAGTTGAGCTGTATCCGTAATGCTGCCGCTGCTGTGGAAGGCGGTGGTGGTGGGCGGTTCAGGGAAGGGAGATCCGCCACTGGTCGGTACGGGTACGTGGGCCCCTCTTACTAGCTACCTACCTTACCTCACTGAGGCATGGTACGGATACAGCTATCTGAGCATCTTTCATGCTCCCCTCACAGCTCCAGGGCCTGTTCAACCAACCATCCATGCCCGCGGACAGGGAATGCTGCGCCGCTAGAGGGAGCTCCATGCAGGACGTCGTCGGCGAGATACTTGCCCTCTTGCAGTGGACGCACGCGAAAAACATCTCGGTCTGCAAGTACTCAGAAACCCGCCGATGCCTTGGCTGCAGCCGCATGCTGAGGCGCTTGACGACGTAACACGTCAACCCAACCGCAAGTTGGGGACAGCTCTCTCTGGGCTGACAGAGGCACGGAACCTGCGGACACGACACTACACGACACAGCCTTGACGTTGACCATGAGGCATCAGGTGGCAGTTTGAGCAAGACTCGTGGCCGCCTACACCCGCGGCACAGCTCTCTCAACGGCAGAGTCCGTCACCATAACATCCATCCTTGATCCTCCATCATCTCTGGGGGTTTCCAGCCTAGGCAACCTATCCGTCTTGGACGACTCTCCAACCAATGCCGGGCGATGCCTCGGCGGCACGAGATCACGTCTCGGTCGAGCAGCCCTCCGAAGCAACAAGTAAGAGGCGGAATGCTGGCAGCAGCAAGGAGGGAAGCTCCAATGCTCATATGGCTCCTCGACTGGACCAGCTGCCGTATCTCGTCAGCACCAGGTCCAGCACCAGGTACATCCTCCTGCCTATGTGCCTATCCCCGAAGCCAACGCTAGTGTGCGGATAAAAAGAGGGGGGAACATGGGGCTGACTCTGCGCTTGGCAGCTCCTGGAGGGGAGCCAAGGCGATGCGAGATCGGTCGCCTGCCACCTTCTGCCTATCAAAAAGTCGACAAAACAATTGCGACAAATGCCATACTTTCTCCCACTAGTCAGCAACGTTCTTCCCTCCCCCAAGTGCCGCCTCTCAAGTCTCAACAAGTCCGTTCCTTGACATCCAATGACTTGTTTCCTCCCAGAAACTTGTCCCCAACAACACTCAACAATGCAACACTCCAATGTGGACATTGCCTGGGCATAACACACAAACATGTCTGGCAGAGATACCGCAAGCACATGAAAATGACGCTCGTTTTCTGTCATCAGGATCGGCAAGGGTTCTCGACTCGATATGCCCGACCAGCCAGGGATCGCAGCAGGGGGGCTCACTTCAAATCAGCGGCTCAACCCCCCGATGAAGAAGACCGGTCCACACGCTCAATATCCAGACGGGCATTCTTTGATTGTGTCCTGCAGATTTTTGACTCTCCTCGCAGCAGGACCGCCGCATCCCACTCGCATCGCAACACCACCAACCCCCCGAGAGACACGGAAACACGGCTTCAACTATCCCTTTTTGCCCTGCCAACCCACGCTGCATGCTCGGCGCCACTCTCCAGATCCGCTCAATAAACAGTCTTCCAGAGGTCGCTGCCACACTCACGTGTGAAACCTGGTCTCTGTTGCTGACACATGCAACGCGCGAGCACCGACAACCGAGGCGGGTGCGCAGAAAAGAGGCTCCTCGCCGGTCGCCCGCCCGTCGTATTGGACCTGTCCAGTGCTATTACAGGAACCCTGCTTTGTTTCTACTTTTTCTACTAGGTACGGAGCCGCCGTTGGAAACGGCGTTTCGCAGCTATTCTCCGGGATCCATCTACCCAACCATGCCGTGCTATCAGAGTTTGGTTCATCGCACATTTTCCAACGGACCGCCCGAACACCCACTTTAAGTCTTAATTCTTCGTTTATTCCCTGCGTCTGCCTCCGCCAACGCTGCTGAGGCTATTCACACCTTCCTACCTTACCGACACTGCCGACATATGTCATGCTGACGCCTCTCAATCCTCCCGAGCCGAATCTTGCGCCTGAGTCAGCTTCGCTCTTCAATGTGATTGATGCGTGCCCTCGGACTGCATCAATATTCCCTGTGGCGGCCGGGAAGCTATGGCCAGTAGCCACAGCAGCAGCAGCCGCTGCGCCCATCGCCCAGCTCGGAGCTCTGGAAAGCGAACCTCCGACTCGGCCTGTCGCGACAACTGAGGTTCCTGCTGCAACTTCGTTTTCAGGGCTGTCGCAAAAATCACAAACCTGACGATGTTATTCCGTGCGAGCGCCGAATTGCAAGAAAAACATGCGGGAACCGTGGAAACCAAGTGGTTAACCACCTACGACGCGGCTCAGCGTCGACTTCGGGACCGCGCGGTGAGAGTTCATCGTGTGGCAGCCGGTCGAGAAGCAATTTATAGCATCATTCGGCCTATCGCAATTTTGAGTCTTCACACCCTAACCGGCCGAGCGATCGTACTAGACGGATCGGACGACCCGACTATGAGGAAACCTTCTCTGCCATAGTCTTGTGTCTTGCAGCCGGAGATCCACTCGGGAACCCCAATCCGAGAGAGCAGGCGTGTGAGGCATGTACGAGTATGCGGCATCGTGGGCCTTGGAAGGGCAAGGCTGGGGCTCAATACCTACGCCAGCACTGGCACGTGTCCCGGATCGCCAGCTTTGATAAACACGCCTGGCACGTCTCCCCAGCGTCCGCCACCGTCATTGAGGCTAAGCGGGATCTACACAGCTACGCTGGGCTAACGGCTCTTACTTTGGCCCTAAAACAGCACCGCTCGGCACTCTTCGTCCACACACGCCCCAGAACCAAGGCAAGGGGCCGTGTGTTAGCCTCATCCATTCTCGGCTTACTCTGTCTGTAATACTGTACTACAGAGCACGAATAGCAAGACTACTAGAGTACGAATAGCAAGGAAGTCTTGCAGATTGCACACTGCGGACACAGACCTGTAAACCCCTTCCGGCGGCGCTGCCGGGCTCCCGCCAGCCATATGTCGACTTCTGCAGCTAACGGCCATCTCAATTTCTAGAATGGACTTCCCCCATCGGACACATCCTATAGTCCGCCTCGTATGTCTCTCCTTACCGGCCAATGAGCCATCACCAACCGAGGACCTGCAGGGCCGCTCGACCATGAGCACAGCTCTCGAAATATACTCGTCGTCACCACTGTCACAACAATGAAACGCCCCCGTCTGCAAGCCCCGAGCGTGGAGCCCAGAGCCACAGCCAGAACCGCATGCTGTGTCTCTCATTGTCCCAGAGACAGTCCCAGCCCGGCAGCACCACATGGACCGCTCATAGACGCCCAAAGACACGCCAAGCGTGCGCACCTCCGACGTCCCATTCATTGTATTAAGATAGAGTTACGTCGCAGCCGCCTCCCTTCGAGATGAACTCCTGTTCTTTCTTCCGTTTGATTTCGAGAGGTGACCGGCGCCCAACCAAAACGCTGCCTCTCACTTGAAGCAATCATGTCGGGGTTGTGTGGAATTCGCCCTGAAGGGGTCGTAAGTCGTCTTCACCTGGATGGAATCAAGAACTCTGCCGGCTAACGCTTCATCCAGGTAGCCCATTCGAGGTTCGGCCCCTTGCCGTCATCTTGTTTCTTCGACACTGTCGTGGTGCCTTTGCCAGCATGGATCCGTATCATCGTCACATTTGCACTCTTTCATTTTGTTGTTCCCGTGCTCGTTGTGGACAAGATCAAGCGGTATGAAGTCAAGCATGAATGGCAGAGACATGCCCAATTGTCGTTCTATTACTTCACCATTCTCGTCGTCTTCATGATGGAGGCCATGGAAATCGGTAACCTGGCATCCATCAAATTTGGCATCGGCCTGCTTCCGTTCGTTTTCGCTGGCTGCGGTGTCTGCGCCGTCATGCAGTCCACCCGCGGTTTCCAGCGCCGTATTCGCAACTGGCAGCCAGCCAACATCATCTTCTGGATCATGAGCATCGCCGTCACCTCTATCAAGTTTGTGACCATCGTGAAGGCGGGACAGGCCAATCCGCAGGCCAGGCGTGCCGGCAGCGACTACCCGATTACTCACCAACTTCAGGACCTCGGCGTTCTCATCGCCTGCTACATTCTCCTGCTCGTCAACGAGATCGCCCTTATGTTCCAGAAGACTTGGGATGAGACGGTCGACGCCGAGAACATGAAGAAGCTGCGCCTCGAGCGCTCTATCAGCGACCAGGCCCGCTACGATCTCACCCGTGCTATCGAGGAGGGCTACTACCCGTCCGGCGTCACTTACCTCACCCTCAGGTTGGAGGGCGAGTCCGCAAGCGACAAGGACGTGCCGAACAAGGAGGACGAGCTTAAGAAGACGGCCAGCCACAACCCTTCCATTGCGGGGTCGTCATCCAGCGCCAGCGAGAAGGGCAAGCGCACCATGCAAGACCCGATCGAGCCCGTCCCCATGATCCCACCAAGCTTCCGAAACAGCGAGCGGTGGTCGTCTGCTATGACTCTCAGGGACGCTGCCGCCAGCGACGACCAGCTCAACGAGAAGAACGGCCTCAGCAAGAAACGGGACACTGCCAGATGGTCGGCGATGACTCTCCGGGAGCCGCCGCCCATCCGCGACCCCAACGACAAGCGTGGCTCAGGATTCGGCGCCGCAAAGGCTTCCCCCACTTTTGAGAACATTCAAGAGACGGAAGCTTTGGAGGGCGTAGAGCCGGTTCATCGCTACGCCGAAGAGCGGGCCGCACAAAAGGCACTTCTCAGCGAGGCCCCGTTCTCAATCAACAGGGATAGCCAGCTGCCGCCTCCCCGCAGCCCCTCCGAAGCACACCGATCGTTCCTCTTGAAGCCCGCCAATCCCAATTCGAACGCGGAGCGGTGGTCGGCCATGACGCTCAGGAACGACGGCGCGGCGCAGCCGAGTAGGGAGGAGCAGCCCATGATGTCCTCCGCCAGCACGCCCGAGAGGAAACCGTCCGGCTCGGGCGAGAGGAACGCTATGCGGCGGTACTCTGACTGCTCGTCACGGTCTATCCGGCGGTTCTCTGCGCGCAACGATCTGAGAGAGGCCGCGGCAACGGCGGCTGCTTTCGTGGATGGAGAGGACGTGTCTATGGGTTCGCCGACGGAGGAGACACATTTGCAGCAACATCAACCGCCCTCGCCATGATGGGGGAGCAGCATCGATACCAACTACCAAACTGGTACATACACATAACTTTCCTTAATATCTCTTGTCACTTTTGGGAGGGGGGGATTTGTAATCTTTTTCCTTTGAATCTTGCAAAATAAGCAGGCGAGGCGCCATATCTAGAACGGATAGGTAAATGGGGTTCTTATGAGAGATGTGGGAATAGTGTGTATAATCAAGACGAACTCCTCCAAAACAATGCCTAAATTCTGGAATGAGAAAGTGAGGAAAACGATTCCTTCCGAGATACCGCTGGCGGTGATTCCGGCCTCTTACTTGGTTGTGTATGGAAACCAGCCATTTATTGAAATATACGGCATCAACTTCCGAGATAGTCTCTTTTTTTCTCATATCGGATTCAAACGAACAGCATGATATGCGCATCACCGTAGATTAGAACGACGAAAGGGGGTGAGTTTGTCGCTGAGGGGTTGGCTTTTTGTCCGACCAGCCATTCCCGTATTGTGACTTGCGGCGCTAACTAAGCTGGCTGGGGGGTTGTTAGAACCGCGACGCTAATCTCGGTGGTATTTCAATGTAGGTAAAAATCGATAAAGGGCGTCCGAAGGCGTTTTTTTTATCTGTTGGTTTCTTTTCCCCGATGGCGGGTGTATTTTTGGGCGAGGCCGGTGTAGCGCGGAAACGCTGGAGCGGGAAGGCGTGTGGATCTAACAGACTGGGGAAAAGGGGAGGAAGCCAGGACCGCGAAGGAAGTTTGACAGGGTGAGTGAGGGCGGGAGGATGGATAAGATGGATGGATGGATGCGGATGTTTACTGCAGGGGCGGAAGGAAGGCGATGGTGTGTCTATTGGCTTTGGGTAAGAATGCGTCTTTGATGCATCGGTGAGCGTGGTTCTCCCTTTGGTCATTTTTTTCCAACTGTCTTGTCAACGTTTGTTGAAGCTGCGCGTTTTCTGGAGATGCATGGGAATAAGCCACCGGGAAGTACGCGGCCCGAAGGAGGGAGTGAGCCTACCTAGGTTGGGAGGAAGGAATCGTGGCGCGGCCGTAAGCTTGCTGTTGGTCTTTTTCGCGAAGCGGCGCGGTTTGATAAGTCAGCTGCCATGTTTTTTTTTTTTTGGTCCAAGTTGGTTGGATGAGGATTGGAACTCCCTTATCTATTCATCTAGACATTGCAGTTTTCTTTTCTTTTTTTGTTGTTATTTGCATGCGTGTGGCGTCGGTTTATTGATTCCTTTTAACTTTGGGATTCAGGATTCTGCCCCTCCCTGCCTGGAGGAAAGGAAGGATGAGTGGTATTCCGAGCAACGATGAGAGACATCACCACTCGACCACCCCGAGTGAAAATGACGAGCCGTCGCCACATCCCGTGAAGCGCCGGGGCGGGCCGAGGAAGGGACACACCAAATCGCGGAACGGGTGTGTCGGGTGCAAGAGGCGGCGGGTCAAGTGCTCGGAGCGGAGGCCCGAGTGCGAGGGGTGTCTGAGGATGGGGATTGTCTGCGAGTGGGCGCGGCCTGCGAAGAGGGTCCTTGGGGCGGGAGAGGTGAGTAGGGGGAGATGGACTGTGGGGGAAAGTAGTGGTCACGGGGAAGGTGAGGAAAGGGAGAGGGAGACGATGGTGATGGCGAAGGGGATGGGAATGGGGGCATGGGGAGGAGGAGGAGGCCCTCGGCCCATGTTTGGGATGGAGGACTTGCGGTTCTTTCAGCATTTTCTGCTGGATGCCGTTCCGCCTTTGCCTGTTGGGGGAGGGGAGGTGTGGAGGGGTGTTGCGAGGATGGCGCACGAGGTGAGTTTTCACGGTGCTTTTCATGCGGAATTATCACCATGGTGGGCTGACAAATTGGGGGAGAAAAAAAGTACGACTTTCTGATGCACGCGGTACTGGCCCTCGGCGCGTCGCATCTTTCTCTTTGTAGTACTCTGGGCGGCGGCGGCAGCAGCAGTAGTGACTTCTCCGCATCCTCGTTATCGTCGTCACGGACGGGCGTGATGGAACGGCAGGCGTTGGGGCACAGGGTGCGAGCGATTCGCGCGCTGAACGACAAGTTGTCCAGCGGGAGGCTGAGCAGGGTCGACGGGGACGCGGCGTTTGCGGCAATGATGGCGTTGACGTTCCAGGCGGGGTACATGACTGACGGGATGGGGGATTTCGTGGCCATGGTTCGGGGGTGTAAGTCCCTTACTCCCCCTCTCCCTCTCTCTTGATTCTCTTGAAATGCTAACTTCAAGGCGACAAAAGGCCATGTCGTCGCCGACAACGCGGTGCCCTGCTTCCCCGACTCCGCGTTCCGCGGCTTCGCGGGCCCGGGCTACGCCTCGGGCTTCCGGTCCCTGCTGAAGCCCGACTACCCCGGCAGAGCTCCCCGGCCGGACGACCTCGGAGAAGATGAGAGGAGGGCGGCCCTGGACGGGTTCGTGGGGAGCCTGCGGGACGTCGGGGCGCTGTGCGGGAGCGTCTGCGAGGTGGAGTACCTGGCTGGGATGAAGAGGGTAGTCGGGCTTGCGATTGCCGGGTCTGAGGATGGTGAGTAGTTCCTGATCTTCTGTGTGGTCTTCGATCAAATGAGGGGGAAACGGGCGTTAACCGTGACGCAGCATACCTCGAGTTCGCGGCGATGTATAACCGCCTCGGCGAGATGAGCAGCGACGACTTTGTGCGGTTCAGCGCGCCGGGGAACCATGCCGCGCGGATCCTGCTGGGGCATTTCTTCCTGCTCGCGCAGGTGGTCGAGATGATCAACCATCGCAGGGGCCGGAGCCGTGAGGGACGGTTCCGGGCGAGGGTTACGCTGGCGTGGTTGGAGGAGATCGAGAAGGGGTTGCCGCGGGAGCTGAAGGGGTATTTGAGCTGGCCTTTGGGGTTTGCGAGGGGGCGCATGGGAAGGTTGGGTGGAGGGGGAGGTGTAAGTGGAATGAGCATGTCCTAAGGTATGTGAATTGGGATAAGGATGGATGGCTGAGGTTAGGATGTCGTGACGTGTTGCGGAGTTTGTTTGGGACAAGAAGATGAACTTGGGCGTGCCCGACTTACACCACTCTCATCAGGGTTTCAAAAGCCCCTGCCACAACTCCATGGTGTGGCATCAGCAAATGCCCATCGGCTGGGGCAAACATCATACTTGGCTTTAGATGAGGACGGTATGCCATCTCCTCTCATCAGATTTACGACGGCCATCAAGTACCGGCCAACTACGGAGTTTTGAATTTGAGTTGGATATATACATGAGAAGATCTCATCTCCCCAGAAAGAAACACGGCCACTTCTGAGCAGAAAAGCAGGGCATATTCTGCACCTCAAGCTGCAGGGTAACCTCTTCTGGGGACTGTATGAACACATTAGAATAGCAAACAAACACTTTACACAGAGGCTCTCTCCATGACATGATCATCTGTCCAGGCAGTCAGTGTGGGCTTCAGGAAGACGTGACAACGAGGCTATAAGACCACCCGTGTTCTTAGCTACACATCTCACTTAATTCATTCACACAAAGAGTCCACGAGTTAGACAGATTACAGCAATCCCCTGAAAATATGCGCTTCTCATTCCAATAGAAGTAATGTTTTGTCATGGCCTCATCTCATAAAAGAGTAAGAAAAGAAAGAAAAGCCAATCCTTGCGGAAAGAAAGAAGTCTCCCGTCCGTCCCCAATGTGACAGGCAACCCTTCCAAAAAAACGAACCAGACGCCATGCTTTGGAAGAAGCGCTTCAAGAAACTCGGACTGTAAAAAAAGACACGTACATCATTCCATGCTTAGCAACCGCCCGCCGTCATTCAGTTCTATATGAGCCCTCCACCCTGTCCCGCTGTCCTGCCCCGCCGATATTCCCAACACATGTACATATCTTTGGTCCGTTTTCATCCATCTTCACCTATGCGCTCTCTATTACAACATCTTGCAGAAAAAAATCATCGTCTCGAGGATCGACCCTGCTTTCTGCGGAAGAAGACGAGGTACGGCACGTCGGAGGTGCTCTTCTTGAACACTTCGCGACTGGCGTCGCCGTTGCGGCCCGTGCCGTCGATGCGGATCGGGGTCACGCGGGCGTCGTTGATGCGATACCAAGCGTGCGGGTCGGGGTTCTGGGGTTCGCGGACGTAGGAGTAGTAGTGACCGCTGGTGATGTTGTTGCCGGTGTGAATGATGACGGCGTAGCATTCGTAGTCGAAGGGGAGCTCGAACTTTTCGTCCAGTGGAGGCCCGACGGTGTTGCGTTCCTCGGGCGGGATGAAGAACTGGTCAAGGTTCAGGTTCTCGAAGTCCCATGTGATCATGTCCCGCTTCTTGTACACCTGGCCAGTCGAGTCGTAGTCGAAACGTCGGAAGCACACGCACAGCAGTTCCGGCAGACGAGCGAGCGCAATCTGCTTCTGTCCCTGGACGTTCTTGTCACAAGTGTCGCACTTGTAACCGTCAATGATTTCCGGCTCGAGGTATGCCTTCAGGCAGTCTTCAATCGTTTGGGTGTTGCCGTTGATGGGCACCGAGATGAAGTCGAATGTCGCAAAGCTGTAGGTACGGTTGTTGCATCTTGAACACACAACGGTTGAGAGTTCCAGACCGCGCCAGTACCTGTCGACGATGGACGAATTTGTTCGCAGGTAGTGACCCCACCACTCGTACGCACCCTGAAGCATCGACTTGCCAGCCTTCATCTGGGGTAATGTTGAGTTATCGTCGCCACCCCGATCTCTTCGCATGTTTGTCTCATCGTGAAGGTAAGCCATCAGCCAGGACATGAACTCTTGGGCGTCCTGCTGTCGGCCGCCACCAAACTCATCGCCCTTGTCCTTGAGTCGGCTCTTTTCACACACTGATCGAGAATAGTCCTGCTAATGGTCAGTACAACACAAACAAAAGGTTTCAGATGAGGCGACTCACCATCAGTGTCTGCGCCTTCATAACGTCAAACTTGCCGGAGTCCATCCAGTGAAACAGATTGGACAGGATGCGCGACATGAGCTGAGGGGGATCGCTCTTCTCATCGGGCTTCTTCGGGACCTTGTACGTGTTTTGCCATTCGAACGTAGCCAGCTCCTTGCCAAAACCAGGCGACATCCGCAGGGCTTGGATGGAGCTATTGGCGTAACACCAAACACCGGGGTTGTTGAGACCTGTGATGTGGTGGCCGTCCTTGATTCCGCCAACAGATGGAGAATCGGGGCGGGCCAACGGGCCCTGCTTGAGGTTTCGAGTTTGCGCTGGGAAAGCCAAGCCTTGAGGAGCTTCATGGTCATCCTGGGTTTGCGAAAGACCGCTGTAGCTGGGCCGAGGAACGGCTGGCGCCGGGCGAGTGGGTGGTGACGGAAGGTCAGAGTAGATATCGGCGGGGTTTTGGTAGTTGTACGTGGGCTTTTCAGGACTGATGGGTGACTGCATCGATTCCTGCTCAGTTGACACGGCAGGGAATCTCCGCAGAAACTCTTCGGTGCTGCGCACATGCATGAACCCAGGAGACCGCGCAGTCTCGAGATCTGCATTGTGCAGCGTCTCCTCCCAAAGCTTGACCTCTTCAGGTTTCAAAGGCGTGACCTTGTACTGCCGGGTTGGCTTTGAGACGGAGATGGTAGGCTTCAAAGGAGACCGAATTCTGGGCGCTCTGACAGCAACAGCTGTCTGGGACGTGGCCAGAGCAGCCCTTCCCATTAGATCTGTCCACGCATCCAGGCCTCCCTGGAGCAACTTGGGGGGATTCTTCAATTCCTTTCCATAGTTGAAGTACGTTAGTGCGCGCTGGAGTGACAGCAGGGCGGCTGCGTCCATGTCAGGAGAAATGTATCGTGGGATAGCATTTGAGTCCTGGTCATGGAAAACCACCAGGTCGAAAGAGTCTCTCCTCTCGAAGTGGTGATATTCCTGCGCGGGTGAGAGCACCATACTTTCGGCGATCTGCTCTGAAGAAATGTTCTCTCTAAGTAAAATGTTCGGCTCAATGCAGATGACGGCTTGTGACAGAATGTGGCCCTCGTCGAAATCGTCACGACTGCGGACGTCAATGATTAGTACTTGGAGTGTTGCTGAACCCCTTCTTATAAAGCTCATGAGGTCTTCGGCAGTGATGGTGTCGCCCTCGGGGATCGTGATGCTGGGACGGTGAATTGGAGCAGGAGCGGCATTAGGCTGAGACTGGGGTTGAGCGAAGTAATCGGAGGATTTGTTGTTGGCGAGGACGGTATTGATCGCGGCCGAGGAGCCCGTTCTGCTGAACAGGCCGCGGGGTGTACTTGAAGGTAAGGAGGCCGCTTCATTAGACACAGTCCCTCTGGCGGGGCTGTAGATGGCGTCTGGCATTTTTGGCAGGTCTGGCAGGCTTGTCACTACTGCCACCTTTGGTTTCTCGGCCGGTTCGGGCATCGCCCTCGGTCCTGCTGGTCTCGCCGGAACGAGAGGATGTGTTCGTATGCGGGGATCTTGGCCAGGCAAAGCTACTGGTCCTCTGAGGTTGGCGAAGCGGGCTGCCAGATCCTCGGCGGCCTTGCTCTTGAGGGTCGGTGTGCCAGCCCCCGAACGTATCGAATTGCCATGCAAGGCTTGCGGTTTCGGCTGAACAGCAGGTTTTGGCTTCGGTGAACCATTGACCTGGGTGCCAGCTTCGGCTCTCGTGGGACTCATAAGCGGTGCGCCCGGCTGGCCCTGAGGTGACATGGGTCGGCTCGCTTGGCCGTTGACGATGGAGGATGGTCTCGATATGGTCGGGCGGACGCCCGTTCTTTGGTTGTCGGCGATGATGTCGGCCTTGATCTTTTCAAAGACTGCATGCTGGGACTCGATCTTCTTCATGAGGGCAGAGTAGATGCGGCTCATGTCTCCTTGGCCGCCCCTCACGGCCAGGGCATCCGGGTGCTGAGGCACGTATCGAATGGCAATCAGAGAGGCCTTTAGGTACTCCTTGAAAGCGAGATCTGGTCTGCCGAAGTCGCGGAAGGTCTCGGCTTGTCGCATGGCATTGTCACCCCTCTCGAGGATCTTGCGCAAGGGCAGCTTCATATCGACATCGGGGGAGGCGGAGGTGAGGTCGTCTATATGGGGTAAGGGTTGTTTGGCGCCGCGGCCGGCCGGTCCCCCGTCTCCGCCCATGGCGAAGGAGTGTAGAGAGGTGCCGTTGGATATGGCGGGACCGCCGCCGCCGAGGACGGTTCTGGTGGCTGAGGAGGCCGTCGAACTCATGTGAACGAGGAACGGTGTCTGGGGGATGTTTGTAGAGGTTGGATCATGTCGCGGCTGCCCGATCGGTCGCAGAGGAAGCTTTCGTGGTTTGAGTTGGGAAAGTCGAGGAATGGCGGTGGTGGTGGTGGGAGGATTCGGAGGGTTCAAGGTACGGAGGACGGGACTCGGAGACGACGACAATCGGCGGCGGGATCGTCATGGGTGGCAGGCGACGAGACGCTTTAGTAGGACGTCGGAAGCGCAGCTGCAGGGCGGGCTGCAGTGTGCATGTTTCCCTGAATAGAGCAGATTGCTTTCGGTGGGTTGGCAGAATGGCGGGAGGAGAAAGGACGTCTTTGAGGAAAAGATAGAACAGAACAGATTTGTGGTGCCGATGGTGTAAGGTATGCTGTGCTGCCGTCTTGTGAAAGGACGATGGTCCGTGGTGGAGGGCAGCCTCGCTGTCGTCGTCGCCGGGCGCTAACAGTTTCAACAATGGCAAGACATTGTGGAGAGGGAACGGTACCGTTGCGGCGGCTGTGTTTTTGGGGGGCGTCACGGTATCTTATCCGAGAGGGCCGGTACCCGTCGACGTCCAGTCCAGGGCTACCTACCTTTCGACAGGGCAAGTAATTGCTCTGGAGGGCAGTCGGGATCACTGACGCATCCGGCCT
>JABGLZ010000678.1:106553-164914 GCA_014705045.1 Colletotrichum theobromicola | reverse complement strand
TCTTTTTTTTTTTTTTTTTTTTTTCGCTTTCCTCTTTTCTTCAGTCTCAGGGTATCACACTTGAGTGTCCCGGTCACTGAAAGAGGGCGGATGGGCAAAGGGTTCGCCGTTGATTTTACTTGGGGCATCCAACTTTGAGTAAAGCTTAGGTACCAACGGATACCTGGTGTAGGTGCTAAGCTGGCCTGACTGACAACTCATAGTGCCGCGCCACAACCAATATAGCTTGGCTTTTACCTAGATACCCACCCTCTATTTTGTTTCTTTACTGGGTATTACAGGGCGACAAACGCAAAAGTGCATTCCGATACGAAGGAGCTCATGTCAAAGAGTGCATTGCCCAGAGATGCCCAAGTCATGTACTTACAGCAAGCTCAATGCCAAGGCCCGCAGCAATTTGGGCAGGTTAGCAGACCCATGCGCCACAGGTGGCTCCACCGTCATGTTCCCAACCTTGAACTTCGTCATCTCTGGGGAACCCGTCTTGCCCGTCTTCAAGTCCCGCGCCCTTTGGGCTTAGCGCGGAGTTTTCCGTCCGTTGTCCGTCGATACGTACCCTCCACTGGATCATTCTTACCTGCTACTGCGTAGTCAGCAGCAGCACCAGGTGAAGCAGCCACGAGGCCTGCGACGACAGCTGCAAGGCAGCCTTTTACCAATCCCCATGCATCCCTGCTGCGGAACCAGAGTCGCTACGTAAGTTTAGGTACCCGTCCTGCCTGACTACGCACTGAGCCAACGTAAGGTAGCCACCACCAGGCATCGAAGTACCGCGCCATATCCAGCTCGCCTGCAAGCTACCTCCGGAGCGATCTGAGGTGGACAATCGGGCCTAGCCTGCTGCATCTCCAACTGAACGAACCATACGCACCATCCCAGAGACCCCAAGGCTAAGGCTGTTGCATCTGGGCCAACAGACACACGCACTGCAAGCTTTCCTCTGTCGCTCCTCCATCAATATTCCTACGCGCAATCCATTCCACCTACGCCTCGTAATCCTGTAACGTCGGCATCGCGACCGCACACGAACCACGTACACATAGACAGCCCGCCGACGACGATCGACATTCGCTTGTTTGCACTCGCCTCCCCGCCCATCCCGCGTACCGCATACCGCACCCAGCCTTCAAGATGATGGGCTGGTGGTCCACCTCGGCCAACACGGCCCTGGACGAGCAGATCGAGAAAGCCACCAGCAGCAGCTTGTACGACCCGATGCCGATGCTTCATATGACTGTTCTGACGCTGTTACAGGGAGGACATCGCTCTGAATCTCGAGATCTCTGATGTCATCAGGTCCAAGACCGTTCAGCCCAAGGAGGCCATGCGCTCCCTCAAAAGGCGCATCGGCAACAAGAACCCAAATACCCAGCTGAGCGCCCTCAACGTATGTCATGCTTTCGCTGCTGCCTGTTCCTGAACACATAAGCTAACCCGGATGGCAGCTTACCGACACGTGCGTCAAAAACGGCGGCACCCACTTCCTCGCCGAAATCGCCTCGAGAGAGTTTATGGACAACCTGACCTCGCTCCTCCAAGCCGTTGGTCCTGCCGCTGTCAACCACGAAGTCAAGCAAAAAATCCTCGAGCTGATACAGTCCTGGGCCGCCGCTACCGAAGGCCGCCACGAGTTGGGATACATCGGAGAGGTCTACAAGACACTACAGAGAGAGGGCCATCACTTCCCTCCTAGGGTCACCGTCTCCAGCAGCATGATTGACAGCAGCGCTGTAGGTCTTCTGTTTGAATGTCGTTGATGTCCCCCACGCTGACAAGTTCCAGCCCCCCGAGTGGGTTGATTCAGATGTTTGCATGCGATGCCGAACCCCCTTCACCTTCACGAACCGAAAGCACCACTGTCGCAACTGCGGTAACTGCTTCGACCAGCAGTGCTCGACCAAGTCGCTGCCTCTCCCTCATCTCGGCATCCTCGCCCCCGTCCGCGTCGATGATGGTTGCTATGCGAAGCTTACCGACAAGTCCAGCAAGGGAAGCGCGCCCTCGCCACTACCCCAAGACCGATCTCCCACCTACCCTTACAAGACCCGCAGCACGTCTGCTATGCAACCGCGCAATGCGCGCGTTGACGACGCATTCGATGAGGATCTGAAGAAGGCGCTGGCTATGAGTCTGGAGGAGGTCAAGAACTACTCCAAGGGCTACGTGCCTCCCACCGCCAACGGCCCGGATGCCAAGGTGAACGGAAGCTCCGCTGCCCCGGCAAATGGCGCAGAGGATGAGGACGAAGACCTTAAAGCCGCCATCGCCGCCTCGCTGGCCGACATGGAGGAGCAGAAGCAGCGTCATGCTGCTGTGTTGAAGGAACAGACATCGAGCGCTGGACCCGCTTCGGCTCAACACTTCTCCTTGCCCAAGAACGACTACGAACTCACCCCAGTCGAGGCCGAGAACATCAACCTCTTCGCGACCCTCGTCGACCGCCTGCAGACACAACCGCCTGGAACCATCTTGCGCGAACCCCAGATTCAGGAGCTTTATGACAGTATCGGTACCTTGCGGCCGAAGCTTGCCCGCACCTACGGAGAAACTATGAGCAAGCACGGTGTGTAAAGCCCTTGACTGCCCCCGTTTTCAGTTCTAATGCTTCCCAGACACCCTCCTGGATCTCCATGCCAAGCTTTCTACTGTCGTGCGGTATTATGATCGTATGCTCGAGGAGCGGCTTTCCAAGGCGTACAGCCAACATGCTGTCGGAGGAGGTTATAATCTTCCTCCTGTTCGCCATTCGACCGGCTCTTATCCTTCACTTCAGGCTAGCGCCCCTGGTGCTGCCGAAAACTTTTATACTGGCGAGCAACGAGTGGACTATGGTCACGCTCCGCCACCCCAGGCTTACCCTCCTCATGCTCAACACACTCCCCAGCCTCAGTACGCGACGTTCGACAAGCGAGCTTCGGTGTCTGGGCCCCCAACGGGCGTATATCCTCCCCAGGAGCCTCAACGGACAGACAGCTGGAGAAGTGGAGGTGCGCCCGCGCCCGAGCAGTATGCACCTCAACCTTCGTATCCCAGCGAGCCTACCCCTCCCGCAAACCACCAAAACCAACCCGCCGCAACGCCATCAAACGATCCCAATGCATCTTACTACTTCAACCCTCAACAACCCAGTGCGCCCCCGTCTGCGCCGCCATCCGCCGACCCGAATCCCTCCCCGTACCCCAACCTTCAGCAGGCGGTGCAGTATAGACAGTCTTTGTCTCACCAGCAGACACCCGTCCAAGCACCGGCCCAACCCGCTCAGCATACACAGCAGCATCAGGCTCCGCCCCAGCAGCAGAGCTACTGGCAGCCGTCAGTACCCCAGCAATCAGCGCCGCAGCATTGGCAGGGCCAGTACAACAGCGGATATACCCAGGAGTCGTTCCCGACTGCGCCGCAGCACGCCCCGAAGCAGCCGGCGGTGGAGGAGAGTCTAATTGATCTTTGAGGAGGATGCGGTCCGAATGCATGCAGGTCTACCACATAGGTTTCGGCGTTTCAGGGACACAAGGGCAAGCCGAAGTAACTATTTGCATTATTCGGGCTTGAGAATGAGCTGTAAAATGACATCTTTGTTGGACACGTTTGCATTCCCTTGTCCTGCTCGTTATCAGGAACAACAATCTGTGATGTGGGGGTGTACCAAGTGGCAGGGTGTCATAAAACTAATGTATTCATCTGATTGACAACTGTATCTTCGCATGTCGTTTTTTCCGTCCTGCGTGATTCTCCCTTCTCGATGCTTCTTCCCTAAATCGCCTTGAATCAAGTTGTAGGGGTTTGACACATAAAGGCCAGGCTCTTTGTTAGGCAGGAGAAGGTCTAGGTGAGTGCTCCTCTCCAGGTCCCACACTTCCCTTCTCCAAAGCTCTTTCAGGCCATATTGTACATGCTCATGCCAGTCCTCGTCACCACCCCGTATCAAGTCTCCAGCTGATCGGGCTGCTCAACGACCTACATCATGACTATGCCGCGATCCTTCTTCAAGCGCCGCGATGACTTCTTCTAGGCCTTATTGCCGAGTATGTTGTGGGACTGCTTACACTCGTCTCTATCGTTGAGTCGCATGACTTCGCGGCATTCACATGCCTGGATTGCATAGATGCTTATCCGGGCGAATAGCAAGGGACGATGCGGTCTACGTTCTACGCGAGGTAGTTCAAGTACTCCTTGGAGACGTCAGACATAGTTGCGACGATGATGGTGATACCAATGTATGTGGTTGTGTTGGTGTTGAGATGGAAAATCTGGGGAGAGATTGAGAGAAGACGATCTGGAAGGGTAGAAGCGGTGAGATGGGTCAAGACAAGAGCGTATTCTGGGAGGATACCTAGCTGTTTTGGATGAGGCGGGAGAAAGGTGGGTGTATGGTGTATGCGATGCTCAAGGTGAAGATGAAGTCGAAGCGAGAGCGGCAAGTTTCGTGTGATCCAACCACGCCCGTCACTCCAAGTATGGGAGCAGCAAAAGTGTTCCGCGTACGGTATGGACCATGGTGCATTTATCTGGTCAAACTGCGATCTGAATTGAGGACTGTTAGTTGTTGCAACAAATTTGGTCTCCAAAGTTTTCTCATAATGACAGGAGGTGAAGTATCCTTGGCCGGATTTCACGTATCCGGGATACCACGGGGTTTCGGCCGACGCACCGCGTCACGATGTTTTCCTTACGCTTCGGTCTTACCCTACCGTTCAACTTTACGTCTTGATCATCCAACGGGCTCAGGCTAGGAAGTTATGAAGAGAATGCCATCATCCAAGTCCTTACCGTCAACCCAGTGAAAAGTTTCTACTTTGGTCCGTCCTGGACGGAAATCTAGACACTCCTCGTCTCAACGCCGCCATACTCCTTCTCAGATGCCGTGGAACCTTCGTGGGTAGCGACCTTCGATTCGGTGGCACTCTCAGACGCCTGCGCTCGGCCCTGTTGCTCCTGCTCATATTGGAACCACGCCCATGCAGCATTCTCCCTGGCCAGCATGACCTCATGCTGAAGACGTGCCTAGTGGAGATTACGTCAGTCTTTATTGCTACAGAGACTTGGGGAGCTTTAATGAACGGGTATATGGGAGAGAAACAGATAGGCGCCTACCTTGAGGTCGACCTGTTCCAGGGGCAGGGTCCAGTCATCATTCAAGATTGCGATGTTCCTGACCTTTCTATGTCAGTATGTTTATCTGGTTCGTGAGAAAGGCGGATGCTTGGACTCACATGATAAAGATGCATTCCCGACTTTGAATCATGGGTGGACGATGAGGAAGGAGGTGTTTCAAATGCGGCAGACTTACTGCTGATGTCGACAGTGGGTTGATGGTGTCTTGAGCCGGTTGATTCTACTATTTAAGAGTTGGCCAAGGCTGTCGAATGACTTTCTCTTCACAATTATGGTAGTTGACTCCAAATGCGGAACTCCTAGGCTCAGGCTTCTTTGCAACACTGTTATGCAGAGGCTAGAATAGCTGATGGTGGACTAAGCATAGATATAACTTAATCGGCTTCTCGTCCGCGCATGTTGTTTAACTGAGAATAGCGAACGGACACGCACGATAAAGAACGAAAGACCGACTTGGCTTGGGTGTGCTTTGCAGATTCACCAGCAAGATCCGGTAAGTTTTTGCGTTTGGAGTCGTCTAGCTTAGAAACTTGATGAAACTACGATGTATTCTTTCTCCCGATTCGGGTTGCTACCAATAAGGCCAAACTTTGAGATGTCATCGACATCTCATTTAGTTTTTGTGCTTGCGTCCCCGAAAAACCTACCGTCGTGAAAGGACGAAAGACGCAGGCTCCTGTCATTACAACCGACGTTGTTCTCTAGTGAAGTGGGCACTTTATCTGACTGTTCTGACTGTTCTGTCTTATTCTATCTCTGTCCTTGGTATCTGGATGGAATAAAATGAAGACGAGGTACCTCAAGCCTTCACGGTCCATCTGCAGAAGCAGTCGGGTGCGAGGACTAATCAAAGTCACTCGGAGAGAACCTAGCTCAACGAGAAAACGAGAAGACATAGATAGAATTGCTATCAATGAGGTTTCGCAAAAGACAGAATGATTGGCCTACGTTTCGGCTTGTGAGGTATGACATGATAATTTGAATGGGGCAGACTGTCGGACCAAAGATATTGACTATCATTTAAGTTCCTCTACTCATTCGACTGCTTCCCTGAATTCGCAGAATACGATGCAATGCGATACTTTGCGAGGGCTTATGATGAGAAAGCCACTAGCAGACAGCGCTTCACGTTGCAATCCAAGACCGACGGAAACTTGCATCTCTTTCCATCTCAACCACAATACCTAAGTATGTATGTATGCCATGCAATCATAATACAAGGGACATGAAAGACGATACACATAAATGAGAACTGTTGTAGGTTTTCTTCAAGCAGGGCAGTTTTCTCAGCTCGGCTTTCGGGCTTCCATTCTAGGTGTTGATGAGGGTCTCAGTAGCACAAACTGTTCATCTAAACACTGTTCCACCATCCGAACTGTTTTAAAGGATGGTCTAGAGCCTGAACTCAAGTCTTCTCTTTAATATCCACCGTCGTTATTTGCGGCACGCGGCTTCAGTGAGTCACTACTCAACTTCGGCCCAATTCAAACTCGGAAACCTAACCCTCTTTTTACATCCTGTACCAGCTGAATTGTACCAGTAACCATAAGCAGTAATATCGTCGCAACGAAGTCGGCCCTTCATCTCGGCAACAAGTCAGCTCGCCTCAATTAATAAGCCGTTCCCCCTCTCCGGTCCAACCACTCCGGACGGCGCCAGACGGACAAGCCCCACATTTCGCCCCGGTCATCGGCGCCGCAGCGCTGTGGTCGGCGCAGCGGGCCACACTACAGCGTCCTTGGCTCTTAGTCCGCGCCCTGCGACACACCCGCTGTTCGCTGCGCTGCGCTGCGAGTTTCCTTTCCTGTCGTTTGAGTCATTCCGCGAGACATGATGCCGGTGGAAAGAACATCCACTTTTGGCTATCCCTGAATGTCTGGTGCGAGTGAGGTGTGCACTGGCGCCGTGGGGACCCTGACTCCAGTGTATGCCGTCGCCGTAGCCAACGCCGCTTCGCCCCAACCAAGGAATTTTCCCGAGGACGGGAGCCATTACGTAGTTGTCTTGAGACCGCGTGCTTCTATCATTGGATCGTGAATCACGCAGTCATCCACACCGAGCACCGGAGGTTTTGCAACGTTCAGAAAGTGAACAAATAAACCACATCGCCATTTACTTTCCCTCGGCCTTCAAGGTGTTTTCCCCTAAGAACTTTACGTACCCCGCCTGTCTCACAACCTCATCTGTCTCACCCTCATCAACCCCTCCAAGTCAATTGCATGTCATAGAAACGACAATCTCACCACCCAGAAACTTCTCGACATCTCCAACCACACCAACCATGCCTGTCCAAATCCACCTCGTCCGCCACGCCCAGGGCTTCCACAACCTCAACGTCGAAAACGAGGCCATTCGCGACCCCCTCCTCACAGACAAGGGCAAGCAGCAATGCGCCGACCTCCGCGCCGCCTTTCCCCACCACTCTAAGCTCACTCACCTCGTGGCCTCCCCGCTGCGCCGCACCCTGCACACCTGCCTCCTCGGCTTCGCCCCCGAGGACGGCCACCTGGGCAAGGTGATTGCCCTGCCCGAGGTCCAGGAAGTCTCCGACGCGCCGTGTGACACCGGTTCCGCCGTTTCTGAGGTCGAGGGCGAGTTCGAGGGCGAGTTCGAGGGCAAGGTGGACTTCAGCCGTGTGCCGGCCGACTGGACGGAAAAGAAGAGCCCCGAGAGCAGGTGGGAGCCGACGTTGAAGAAGCTGGAGGTCAGGGCGGCGGAGGCCAGGAGGGCTTTGAGGGAGATTGCGGGCGGTATTGAGGGTGATGCGCAGATTGTCGTCGTCACCCACGGAGGTTTTTTGCACTTCTTGACAAATGATTTCTACGGAGTCCCCGCTGGCAAAGGTACGTCCCTCCCTTCATTTCATGAGAGCTGGGGCCGGACGGTTGGCTAACGAGTTTGCAGCGACTGGGTGGGAGAACACCGAGTACAGATCGTACACTTTTGCCGATAGCACCGGCAAGGATGAGAGCGCCCTCTTGACCGAGACGCCGGAGAGCTGGAACCGTCGCCAGGGCGAGAAGACTCGTCCTACGCCTGAGGAGCAGGCTGAGCTGCAGCGGGTTTTCTACAGAGACATGGAGCCGTACCTGAAGTACACCGCTGAGAGAGGCTGGATGCAGTAGAGTGGCTTAGACAAGATGAGTAAAATTCGGATAGAGTAGACGGCATGCGTAGGTATAGAACAGATGTGGCAAATGACCAAGAGTGCCATGACATTGGGTTTTGCTCGGCTCTGCAAGAGGTTCATCACAGCGCGTTCTGTATTAATACTGCGACTAAATCGATTCTTTTGTGCCCCGAGACTCATTTTACAGTATAGCCATGGTCAAGACTTAGCCCGAGGACCAGTCTTATGTCACCCTACCAGCTTAGATTTCATTCCATATGCAATGAAAAGTCGTGGAGTAGGTAAAACAATCTTTAGAATTGAACAGTCAATTGCAGGATCTCGCTCGAGGTCACCGTTAACTCAATTAAGCGCACAATGTGGGTTGGGGGAATTCGAGGACTGGTATTGGTCTCGACATTGGGGCCTCTCTATCTGCATAGTACAAAGCTTGGTATAATCCCAAACACCACTAACCCGTCTAGAACCTTTTTTCCGTTCATCATCATTTTTACTTTAAATCTTTAAAAGTCCTCCTCGCCAGAACCGGCGACGATGACGTTGTTGACCTTCAATACCATTCGGCATAATTGCGTTGCCAGCATGAGCTGCTGTCTCTTGCTGATGAGAGGGTCGATAACGAAGGCGTCCTTCATGTCGTTGCTGCCGCGGTTCATGCAGTCAACACCGAGCTTGCCGCGGTCGGAGGGGCTGGCCTTGACCTGCTGGCTCTTCACCTCGGCCAGGGTGGCGATAGGGTTGAGACCGCTGTTCTCGGCCAGGGCCATGGGAACGGCGTCCAGGGCTTCGGCGAAGGCACGCATGGCGTACTGCTCAAGACCAGGGGTCTTGGCGGCGGCGTCCTCGACCGCCAGGGAGCAGGCGATCTCGGCGGCACCACCACCGTAGACAACGCGGTTATCCTTAACCAGGTTGCGCACGACGCAAAGGGCGTCGTGGAGGGAGCGCTTGGCCTCGTCGATGATCTGGAACGTGTTAGTTGGAGATTGTAACCCAGAGACCATCTAGCTTACCATCTTGTTGCTACCGCGGACGAAGACAGTCACAGCACGAGTGTTGGCGCACTCCTCGATAACCAGCATCTTCTCTCTTGTTGTGCCAAAGGTCATCTCTCTGACGCGGCCAGCAGTACCGAGCTTCTCGGGCTTGAGGTCCTCAAATCTGGGCACGATGCGGCCGTTTGTAGCGATAGCCACCAGCTCGATCTCGGGGCCACCAACCCACCTCACGGCAGGGAGATCGTTCTGAAGAAGGAGGTGGTTTGCCTCGTCGTCGAAACCCCATTGGCAAAGGGCCAGGTTAGCGCCGGCGTCCTTGATCTGCTGGATCATCTCGATAAACTTCTCCCTCTCGTAGTTTTGCAGCTTCTTGAACTCCTCGACGCTGGTAATGTCGAGCTTGTGCTTGGTCTTGGGCTTGGGGGGCTCAAAGGCGCAGGTAAGGATAGCGATCTTGGCATCCTTGACCTCTGAGGGCATCTGAGGGTGGGAGAAGTCCTTGTCGATAATAACACCCTTGACCAGCATAGAGTCCTCCAGAGCTCCTCCAACCTTGCCATCGACCTTGATCAGCTCGAAGTCGACGTCTCTACGCTCCAAGTCGGCAACGGACAGGACGGCGTCCACTGCGATCTTGGAAAACTGGTCATGGGCCTTGGAGACGATCTTGCTGCCCAAGCTTGTCCGTGCCACCTTCAACAGGTTTTCTGTCTCCTCCTTTGTGAAGTCGATGGTGTCTGAGATCTTGTCAAGCTCCGATACGGCGATGTCGCAGGCCTGGTCGTATCCGTCGGCGATACGGATGGGGTGAATGCCCTTGTCGATGAGCTCCGCCGCCTGCTCCAACAGGGCTCCGGCAAGAACAACGACACCGGTGGTACCATCACCAATCTCGTCATCCTGGGACTTGGACAGTTCTACCAGGAGCTTGGCGACGTGGTTGGAGATCTCCATCTGTTGCAGAATCGTAGCGCCGTCGTTCGTCACTGTGATGTCTCCGTCGGGGGAGATGAGGATCTTGTCGAGACCGCGGGGGCCCAGGGAGGTCTTGACGATGTTCGCGACCGTTCGGGCGGCGAGAATGTGATTCTTGACGGCTTCGTTGCCATATTGTCTCTTCTTCTTTCCCTGACTGCGGGGTGTGAGCTATAGCTTGGTTTTTGGAATGCCAGTACAGTGCAAAACGTACTCTCTGACGACGATGAAAGGACGACCCTGCTCGTCTTTCGTCACGACCGCTTCATGTCAAATATCAGTATGTTACTCGAAGCTCGTGGTCACCGCGTGGCTTACCGTTGGCCATATCCAAGTCTAGTACTTTTGTTAGCTAAAGCCAATATTTCAGGGGCGGACTGCTGCATACTCAACGCCATGATGAAGGTCGTCGCACGTTACTGGGGAATCGGGATGGGAATGCGATTCAACTGGGAGCGACGCCGGGGAAATCAAGGTATCGTGGGTTGAGGGGGGTTGAGCTCCAAGGACCGGGACCTGGTGGACCAAAATTTCTGAATAATTGGTGGTGCCTGCCATACTGGGGGACCCGCGACCAGAAGCTTCGGTGGTCGGCGCTGGGATAATCCGGCAGCTCACCGCCTGACGGCCAGCGGCGTGGCCTGGCTCGGGCCTGCCCAAACAGTGCAGTAAGTGAGTGACTGTAGGTACCCAGGCGCCAAAGGTACCCCGCCATGGACGTGTTGCCCCTCCATGACAATGGCAGGCCCCACGCATCCCTCTCCATTACCAGCACAAGTGCCGTCATTTCCAATCTGTGCTTCCGGAGATATGCTCTGGTCGCAGCTTTTCGAACCACAACTTCCTACGAAAAAGTCAGCGCAACCCGGCATGCAATAACGATTTCTTTCTCCGATTGCTCATCTCCTCTTGAAAACGTTCGAACTTCCCCTCCATCCTCTGCATCAATCTCTTCTCTGCACCCACCTCAGAAGATTCATTCACCACACTCATCCGCCATGTCGCGCCACCAGGCAGTTCGCAATCTCGATTACGAGGAGGTCCTCGATGAGTATGACGCAGACGACTACGAAGAGGAGAATGAAGGCGAACAACTCAGCGCAGAAGATCGCCAGGCCATGGCCGAAGGCACTCAGTTCGTGCGTAGCTCTCTAGGATCTGACGCCGACAAAGTCACGACACAACAAATCCAGGATGCGCTCTGGCACTACTACTACGACATCGAGAAGTCGGTGTCTTACCTCAAGAAGAAGTTCATCGATCCGCCCCCAAAGCAGGAGCCTAAGAAGACTAAAGATGGTAAGTCGATTTAGTTTTTCATATGATTTTCTTTTTCCTTCTGCTTTTTGTCAGGCACCGGCAGTAGCAGACATTGAGTGTTCGGCAGATGGCATGGGCTTATGGTCGTGGGACGACGAGGTCTTGGGCGATGCTGTGTCCAGTTCGCATGCAGGGTACCCAGTTCCCAGGATTGCCTCCTTGACTCCAGCAAGCTACTTTCACGGGATACCTTGGATGGACATTCCCAAATCCCGGCAGGCTATCTTGACTCCTCCACGACCCCTTCCGGGCGGTCTGCTTGGCGGCGGGGAGGGCCCCAAAGTCTCCAAACTCCAAGCACTGGCAGCTGCGCGTAAGAAAAAGACGGATGTCAAGAAGACGGACGACAAAGTCGACCGCGCTGAGAAGCGCATGTCTTCCTTGGCAATCACCGAGCCATCATCCAAGGAGAGTGGTTCGGGCCTCCTGACCAAACGGCAGAAGCTATCTGGAGAGTCGACACCCCAACCTTCGGCCAGCTCTCAACTTCAAACCCCAACGTCGAACGCGCCTTCCGGAATGGACGTCGACGTGGCGCAGGAAACGGCAGCGGGGAATGATGAACTGACCCTGGATGAGTGCTTCGTGGTGCCATCAACGAGACCGTCCGCCTTTGCTCAGACGCTATTCGGACCAGGCCAGGACTCAGCCGCCGCCGCCCAGACCTACAGCATGCCGTATACGGCCTCGTCGTCCTTCGTGCCCAGTGCTTTCACCCAGCCAAGCCCTGATGACATCGTGCTCGCTGCCCAGGCGAAAGGTTCGCGATTTGCGACGACACAGTAAGACGCTAACTCTAATGACTTTTAGCGGGCAACAAATTCGACGCCGCTGCTGCTAAGAGCGCAACCAAGAAAGTGGCCGCCAAGTCGAAGACCAACGAGGCTCCTGCTGGTGAGATGAAGCAGTTGCAGCTTGACGATTCAGCAGCACCCAAGAATAAGAAGCTCGACGTGCTGAAGGAGTTTGAGAAGAGCGACAACAAACGAAGCGCAAGTTTCGTCGTGGTCGGTATGTACTTCTGGCCTCATTTCCTTGAATACATCTAACTTCTGACAGGCCACGTTGATGCCGGAAAGAGTACCCTGATGGGTAGGTTACTGCTAGAGCTCAAGTTTGTTGAGCAGCACCTGATCGACCGGTATCGTCGTCAGGGAGAAAAGATTGGCAAAGCATCATTTGCACTTGCGTGGGTGATGGACCAGAGAGAGGAGGAGCGCGAGCGTGGCGTCACCATTGATATCGCCACAAATCAATTCGAAACCGACAAGACACGCTTTACAATTCTCGACGCCCCAGGACACAGGGACTTCGTTCCTAACATGATTGCTGGAGCCAGTCAAGCAGACTTCGCAATCCTTGTCATCGACGCCAACACAGGAGCTTTCGAGAAGGGTCTGAAGGGACAAACCAGAGAGCATGCCCTGCTTCTGCGCAGTCTGGGTGTGCAGAGGGTCATTGTCGCCGTCAACAAGCTTGATATGGTCGGCTGGTCCAAGGACCGATTCGATGAGATTTCAGAACAGGTCACCGGTTTCATGAAGGGCAACGGTTTTCAACTCAAGAACGTCACTTTCGTACCCATCTCGGGACTGAACGGCGACAATCTGGTGACAAGACCAGAAGACGAGGCGCTGTCATGGTACACAGGGCCAACGTTGATCGAGGCGTTGGAAGACTCAGAACCAATGACGAGAGCGCTTCAGAAGCCATTCCGCATGTCGATTTCAGAGATTTTCCGGACTCAGCAGAGCCAGCTGACAGTTGCTGGTCGGATAGAGTCCGGCACAGTACAGAATGGAGAGTCGCTCATCGTGCAGCCCAGCGGCGAACCGGCCTCAATACGATCGATCGAGGTGGACTCGGAGCCGCAAGAATGGGCGGTGGCTGGCCAGAGCGTAAATATCGGTCTGTACGGCATCGACCCAATTCACGTGCGCGTGGGCGATATCATCAGCACTAAGGCAGCACCCATCGACACAAGCGACACCCTAACGATGAAGGTGTTGGCATTCGACCACTTGATGCCGCAGCCAGTGGATGTTCACCGCGGTCGCCTGCACGCTGCCGGCCGCATTGAGGCCATTCCCGCCGTGTTGGACAAGGTCACGGGAGCAACCCTCAAGAAAAACCCCAAGATCGTGCAGCCTGCCAAGGTTGCGCGGGTGGTTGTCAAGTTGGAGTCCAAGGTGCCGCTTGAGGCAGGACAGAGAGTGGTCTTGAGAAGTGGTGGCGAGACAATTGCCGCAGGGCTGCTGGAGTAAACGGTGCAGAATCAAAAGAAGAAACGTGTCATGGTCATGAATGAAATGGGATATACGGCATTTGTGTGGGAAAAGGACGCAATGCATGGCGTGCGAGACCGAAAACCGGTGCTAGTTGAGGCTCCATTAGAGTTGAGCGCTGAAAATAGAGTTGCCTGCAACTTCCTGTCTGAGGGCAGCCAATGAGAACATGTCTATCCATAGAGGAACACAGTTTGAACACCTTGCAGGAACCATGGACTCATGGAGTCTGATGCCAGGGCCAGGGCCATCTCGTCCCAACTGAAAGGATTGCTGACACGGAACTTCAGCTATGATTTGCCAATGTTGATATGTGTCCGTTTTCTGCCTGCTCGTTAGTGTTTCCCCCGAGCGACTTGTCAGCTTCATGTTCTGCTAAAGTGGCTCCGCGATTTAGGCTACAAAGAAGCGACTGGAGGGAAATGACGCCGTCGTGCTCCATCCAGGCGCACCCCTCTCTCGCATTCGACCGTTGTCCACGCCCCGTGGCCCTCTCGGGAGAGCATGGGCCAGCAGCCAAAGCTCAACCCCTGCTTTTTGCCCCCTCCATTTGCCCCCCTCATCTCAGGCAGAAGACGGGATGGCACTGCTTGAGGCACCTTAAGTGAGGTAAGGTCCTCGCATCTGCGCCTTACAGTGAAAGCAGTTCAGGGGCAGGGTGTAAAATAGAGTGACCCATCTCCCATTTTCCGCCTTGCCGCCGCGCCGCCCCCACCGTAAGTAAGTGGTGGGAATATTCTGGAAAGCTTTGGAGGCATTGAAATGTGTTCCGAAAAGGGCGATTGTGGTAATCAAGTTGAGGCCACTCTGTTCGTTTCTGGGTTGGAAAGCTGCTTGTATGTAACCAAAAGTCAGGAGGAGGCAAATGTGAGATTAGATTTGATGCAACGCATTGAATGGGGGCTCTTGTCATCGGCCTTCCATTGTTGGAAATGCGCTGTATCGTGAGTCAACTTTTCCCGCCATCCAGGTTCAGACAAAGAGTCAGTCGTATTTGAGAGACATTGCGCGGCGGCGTGGAAAGCCAGAGAAGCAAGCGCGAGCAAGCACCTGCCAGAATGGAGAGGAAAGGCCACGTTCAAAGAGTTCCCAGCCAGCGACCGTCCAGGGGGGGCGGAGGGGACTCCATCTGCAATCGAAATCTCCAGAATCGCAGCCTTCCGTGGGGCAGAAGGGGACCCCCCAGCAGAAAGTGACGGCAGCCAGCGCGGCAGCGGTGAGGCGCTTGCTTTGACTCCCGTGGCTAGGGGAAGGCTTCGTACTGTCAGCTTTCACTGTGCTTACCCAACGGAGAGTGGTCTCCCGAGCCCCACTCTCGTCCCTAAATATCCGCATTAGCGCATCTCGATACAGCTGCACCAAGGGACCACACAGTGCCGAACCAGCGCAAGCACCCCTCTGGACGGAAGGTACCCCTGTCACGTGTGGCGCCTAGCAAGAGGAAATCTGGCCTTTTGTGCAATCTGGACACCTCAACTTTTTTTTGGAGGAGGGCGTTCATAAAGGCAGCTATCTTTCCCTTCCACCACCGTTCTCCCAACCCTCTCCAATTCAACCACTGCAAATCACCTCAATTCCATTGGGTGTGTCGCTAGAAGGTAGAATCCGGAAAACCTTCCATCGCGCGTCTTTTACAGACATCTTTTCTTCTTCTTTTTCTACAGCAAGCTTCGAATCGCGGATCTGGGGAGCTTCACACAACCAAAACCCCCGACTCCAACCACCATGTCGAGAACACGCAACTCGATGGCCTTGGGCTTCGGCCTCTTGGCCTGGATGTGTCTTCTCTTCTCCCCTCTGGCTTTTGTCCAGTCGGTTCAGGCTCAGGACACTGAGAACTACGGCACTGTCATCGGTATTGTAAGTTGGATCCACTTTTCCGCGAAACAGCATGAAGCATCGCCATACATGACACTCCCAGTACCACAACACCGCAACAATAACTAACAGATCTATGTGCAGGACTTGGGCACGACGTACAGTGCGGTCGGTATTCTTCAGAAGGGAAAGGTCGAGATTTTGGCCAACGATCAAGGTTAGTTTCATTGAAATCGGACTAATCTACGATGCCTGGCAGATTTTGGAACATTTTGACTGATATGACGGGCAAACAGGAAACCGTATCACCCCGTCTTACGTCGCTTTCACCGAGGAGGAGAGACTTGTCGGTGACGCCGCCAAGAACCAGGCCGCGGCTAACCCTACCAACACCATCTTTGACATCAAGTAAGTTGCCACATGGCCGCGCTCACAAATGAGCCATGCTAACTAGGCTCCTAGGCGTCTGATCGGTCAGAAGTTCTCCGAGAAGGCTGTCCAGTCCGACATCAAGCACTTCCCCTACAAGGTTGTTGAGAAGGATGGCAAGCCCGTTGTCAAGGTCGAGGTTGGTGGTAACACCAAGACCTACACTCCCGAGGAGGTCTCGGCCATGATCCTGGGCAAGATGAAGGAAGTCGCCGAGTCCTACCTGGGCAAGAAGGTTTCCCACGCCGTCGTTACCGTCCCCGCCTACTTCAACGACAACCAGCGCCAGGCCACCAAGGATGCCGGTACTATTGCCGGTCTCAACGTCCTCCGCATTGTCAACGAGCCCACTGCCGCCGCTATTGCCTACGGTCTTGACAAGACCGGCAAGGAGAGCCAGATTCTCGTCTACGACCTCGGTGGTGGTACCTTCGATGTCTCCCTGCTTTCCATTGACCAGGGTGTCTTCGAGGTTTTGGCCACCGCCGGTGACACCCACTTGGGTGGTGAGGACTTCGACCAGCGCCTCATTAACTTCTTCGCCAAGTCCTACAACAAGAAGAACAACGTTGATGTCACCAAGGACGCCAAGGCCATGGGTAAGCTCAAGCGTGAGGCCGAAAAGGCTAAGCGTACGCTCTCTTCCCAGATGTCCACCCGCATTGAGATCGAGGCCTTCTTCGATGGCAAGGACTTCTCTGAGACTCTCACCCGCGCCAAGTTCGAGGAGCTCAACATGGATCTCTTCAAGAAGACTCTGAAGCCCGTCGAGCAGGTGCTCAAGGACGCCAAGGTCAAGAAGGAGGATGTTGACGACATCGTTCTTGTCGGTGGTTCCACCCGTATTCCCAAGGTTGTCTCCCTCATTGAGGAGTACTTCGGCGGAAAGAAGGCCTCCAAGGGCATCAACCCCGATGAGGCTGTCGCTTTCGGTGCCGCTGTTCAGGGTGGTGTTCTCTCCGGTGAGGAGGGTACTGAGGACATTGTTCTCATGGACGTCAACCCCTTGACCCTTGGTATCGAGACCACTGGAGGTGTCATGACCAAGCTCATCCAGCGCAACACTCCTATCCCTACCCGCAAGAGCCAGATCTTCTCGACTGCCGCTGATAACCAGCCCGTCGTCTTGATCCAGGTTTACGAGGGTGAGCGTTCCCTGACCAAGGACAACAACTTGCTTGGCAAGTTCGAGCTCACTGGCATCCCCCCCGCCCCCCGTGGTGTCCCCCAAATTGAGGTCTCTTTCGAGCTCGATGCCAACGGTATCCTCAAGGTCTCTGCCCACGACAAGGGCACCGGCAAGCAGGAGTCCATCACCATTACCAACGACAAGGGTCGTCTCACCCAGGAGGAGATTGACCGCATGGTCGAGGAGGCCGAGAAGTACGCTGAGGAGGACAAGGCTACCCGTGAGCGCATTGAGGCTCGCAACGGCCTTGAGAACTACGCTTTCTCCCTCAAGAACCAGGTCAACGACGAGGAGGGTCTTGGTGGCAAGATCGACGACGAGGACAAGGAGACCGTAAGTTTACCCGATTAACTTCAGACATTCGTGCAGATCACTAACTCCACTTCCAGATTCTTGAGGCCGTCAAGGAGACCACCGACTGGCTCGAGGAGAACGGCGCCACTGCTACCACCGAGGACTTGGAGGAGCAGAAGGAGAAGCTGTCCAACGTCGCCTACCCCATCACCTCCAAGATGTACCAGGGCGCTGGTGGTGCTGGCGGCGAGGATGAGCCTCCCAGCCACGACGAGCTCTAATTTCTTAGATTTGTTGTTGATTCGTTCGGGATGAAAAAGAGACTACCCAAAGATTCCATCATGCACTTTTGTCTCTGGTGTTGGCAGGTTAATTGGCGTCGGCAGCATGGAGCATGACTCCAACATTGTGTAAAACATACACCGCATAAATGAGACCTATTGAACACATGATATCGTTCGAAGCCTTGATGCTCAGTGTTTGTGATGTATTCCTAGCTTCGTCAGTACTATGCCTAAGTCGCAGGCAATGGGCTTTCGTCTCTGGCGTGTCACCCTCTTCGGGCTTATTATAGAGCTCGTCCGTCACTAAAAAGACGTGGCTTATCACCATGACCTTGATGAAGTGGAAATTTTGTTGCGGATCATCTTCGACTCTGTCGGACTCGTTCTTGTCTGGAAGACCCTATGGCCTCGAAACTATCCCATCCTAGTCCTCTCACCGAATGAAGTCTACGTTTACCTCTTGGTTTGTTCAATAGCTTGGACAGCCTCAGGGAATAGCTTGGTAGAGTTGATGGACCAGGATGGAAGGGGGGCAGGATAGAGAGTTGATTGGAGTTTGATGAGCAACGATGTTGAGGAGCTGAGAGGAGCCTTTCGAACTGAGTGAGCACTGAGGCAATTTGTCCGATTTCCCCGATCACCTCGGCGGCGATGTGTCTTGCCGTTGGCCCTCATTGTCGTTGCTGTTCAAGTTGCGCATTTGGCAAGCTTTTTATAGGGTTTTGCGAGTGTTGTAGCCAGTGTCGGGCTGGTTATGTGGCTGCTTTACAAGAGGCACGAGATCAAGGTAGTATTAATAGCTGCTGTCACTAAGAAACCTTTTTGAGACCGCCAGCGAAAAATCATACTCTTGAATCTTTTGTTCTTTTGTCAGCTTGGTACTTCGACGGCAGTGAGAGCCCGTCGTGGTGAAGCAGAGTTTTGCTTCGCTTCCAAGACGGTGGTTTGAGGGCGTTCGGGAGTGTCCCCGTCCATGTGTTTTGTATGATATGGGCACACATATGTGGCGAGTGATGATGAGCGAGGATGACTCTACAAAAGGTTACCCAAGGGGGAACGTCGGAGGAGGCCAGACGCTTTGAGTGAGGGCTTGATAATGGTGGTCTTGGGGTTGGTGCCTACACTGCCACAAAAAATATTCCGTGTTTTTCTGTTTAGAGCGAAGTCTGGATGTCGTCTTTTGTAGTTTGGAAATGAGTGATGGATGTAGAGGGGGTCGTACGTAGATAGTATTTGAGGTGCATGAAGTGGCTTGGTTTTGGAAGGAGTGCATCCTTCACGCGAATTAGACACCTAGGTTAGGCAATGATAGATAATAGGGTCAATCTCTTCAGCTCTAACCTCCTACTCATGGAAATTTTATCTTCCAGCGCGCTCTAAAGTAATGCCCTCGACGTCTAGCCAGTGAACACCAGCTGATAATCTAGAATAAGTGGGTGTCGATGAAGAAAAGAGATAAGTGAGGGGTTCTAAGTCGAGATTCGCGCATTGTTTACAACTTAGCGGATAAGTGTTTCTCTCTGGAATCTGTAGGACTCGATGAGGCGGTTCAGAATTCGGGCACATTGCGGGCCTTGAAGATGCTTCTCAAGCATAAGGGTACCTTACATGTATAGTTTTAGAGAGAAACGAAGGATATCAGCTGCTTCGGCACAGAGACCTGAGCCATGATGATATTAATACCGGGGGAGACTGTGGCAGATATAGCTGCAAACCAATAAGCCTCCAGATTCCCAATACGCTTCTACGTTGCAAGAGTGAATCGGCATGGATCAGCTACGGCATCCACGATTCCTGCGAGGGTCTCTGAGCAGGCTCAATCAACAGAGTATGGTGTTATGCGACGATCACAGTGCCGTGTATCTCTGGTGAATACCGTTAGAAAGACAACAGGGAGATTGCGCTAGAAGGAGTCGAGAGGGCTATTGCATTGGATAGTTGAGAAAAGTGCGCCGATAGCGACGACTTCTGAACACCTGAGAACCCGGTTCTTTTCGCGCGTTGCATTGAGCAATCATCCAAGAGAACAATCATCCAGGGAGGAAATCAGCACATGGGTTTGAGTCCCATTTTATATACGACTTCCAATAAGGTGGAATTGCGCGGGAGCGGAAGAGGGGAACTGCTAGCCATTATGCGTGCCGTTCCTCCTTATAATGTCTACCTATTGCCGTTGACTTGGGAGCTTGCCAATTTGGTGTCAGAAGGGTGAATCCGAAAATCATCGAACTGCAGAGCTTTCCCTGGCAGTGATCTGTGTCAGTATTAGTTCGAGGGAATTCATCACCATTTCCGGAGTCACACGGGCGTTGCTTGTATACCTCTGACGAGGTGAAATACATAGGGAATGGAAGCGACAACTAACGAAGCTGGGATGAACAAAAGGCTGCCATGAGGGCGATGGAACCTGGTGTTTTTTTTTTTGGGAATCCAGTTCTTGGGGACACCAATCAGCAGTAGGAAACAGATGATTCTGTGAATGCGCCCTCCGTAGCATGGTCGGTGAAGCTCGGTATGCTATGAAGGCCCGATCTCGTGACAACACAGAGCGTGGGCGACTTGGTCCTCTTCATACACACTGAGACTAGACATGTCGGTAGCCTGAGTTTGCAATGGTTGCCTCTTCGGTGCCTGTGTCGTTACTAGGCGCGAGCATGAGAACCTAGGGATCGACCTGTGGGTCGATGATGCTTTGTTAAGTTGGTTGGAACTTTCACTACACTCGTGGGATAACTCTGTCTTGGCTGGCTTATTCTGCGAAGAATGGGATCGAGATGGAAGAGGTTAACGGCGTAGAAACATTCGTAAGGTCCGTACTGGCTGGCTGCCTTAGATGATCAGCAACAAGGCACGTAAGCGAGAGATTCAATCTGGATATACCACGGTTCTATTTCGTGTTTGTGGCTCACATGAGTTACTCTGGGCTGGAGGAGTGGTCTACATAGCTCCAGGGTTAACTTGATTATGTGCGTCTCTGTCATGCTTGGTATCAATATGGCTACCAAGGGGTTTCAGAGGCTCTGGCAGTACCAGAAGCAAATGCGGTCGGTCGTATCAACCAGCTGTGGCCAGCATAGAAGGCAAAGGAATGACTGGTTATATAAGCCGGCATGCGAACACTCAAATTGAGGGCATCAGTCATCACAATAGCTGACATTTTGCCGTCTTCTTCCATGTATTGCCTAGGGTCGACACACGGATGAAGAAGATGTTTGACGAGCTGAAGGTACGGTCGAGCTGATGGCTCGGCGTAACTAGGACTCGCAACTGCTGGGTTTCATGGTCCTTTGTCGAGATGGGCACGCTGCATGGTTATACTCATGATATTCAAGACGCCAATCCGCTCTGGCCCACGTTGAAGATGATGCTTTTACCCCTGACTTTGCTTTCTGAGATGCTATCTATTAACACTCTCTTCGGACCTTGCTACTTTATCTCATACACAATCATCCCACTGATTTAGGAGACACTTTCCTATTCAGCCGTCTGCTATGGCCGCCGAGACCTTGCATGTATCATTGCATTTTCTTGCGCAGTGTCAATGGAATACTCACGAGAAGGTGAAGGAAGAGATCCTCGATGAACGTCTCTGCGCAGAGAGCCCAATCCATTCGGCCACTCCCGATGAGACTGGTGATGTTGATGTCACACACGACAGCAATGCTCATCTAGTCCGTACAAATCATGACTTTGCCGGAGGATATTGTTGGGTCGAAACCAGCGAATTATGTGCAGGCCTCGTCTAATATATGTATCCATCCAACGGCTACTTCAAGAGGTATTCACTAAACTCCTTCTCAGTTCCACATCACCAAAGAACATCTCCTCATCCGGGTGGCTTTGCAGCGCTGTGAACGACGAGAACATGCAATTCAATCTCGCCCTGAAAGTCTGAATGAGCTCTGGACATCTCCTCAGAACTTCAAATCATAGCGGGGTGTCGATCGTCAACAGCAAAGTCGAAGAGTGCAAAAAAGCCCCACCCCAACAAAAACGCAAAAATGTTCCGAAACCGAGAATCGAACTCGGGGCTATGCCTAACCTCTCAAGTTCATGAGAGGGCATCATGTTGGCCACTACACCATATCGGATTTGCTGATGACTAAACCAACCAAATTTGACACTAAGTCCTACCAGACGCTGTGACGATGGAGTCCACTGCGGTTTGGGGCGTCGAACGCAGACATCCGCTTTCTTAGAGAAGAACATGCAATTTTTTTGAGGAGTTCTTAGCAAAACATGTGCACGCTCTTCAATAGTTACCTTACAGGAGTTTTCACTCGATGCATCGTACACGGGATGGAGGTATCGCACGTTGTTGTTGCACAACTCCAAATTACTTACAGCCGGAAAACGCCAAACCCTCAATTATGGCTTCAATCTTACGACGTGCACTTTTACGGCCCGAGCGTCTGCTCTTTCTTACGAAGGATGCAGCCCTACGGCGAGAAAATCCCAGGGTGGCGCACTGCACCAGCACGGATTGGGCAAGTTTCATGACGCCCTTGGGCGGATTGGAATGCTAGACCGGAACTCAAACAACGGCTTCCGTGTCACGCTATGAGTCTTGGTGCTCCTCCCGAAAGGAGCAGAGCAGGGAAATGGGATGGAATGTGGGATGGGAGGGTGTCTTGATCCTTCGGGGGATCCTGCGGATGAGGCATGTGTATAAATCCAACGACATGTCTTGAACTTTCTCTGTCGGCCCTGTCCTGGATGCTCTCTGTTGTATTATGGAAGTAGAAGGAGAAGTCGCCCGTCGGCATACCCCTCCACATTATGACCACTCCGGCCCCGAAAACCATCGGCATCATCGGCGCCGCCATCGCCGGCCCGACCCTCGCTCTCCACCTCCTCACGCACCCGGTTCTCCGCACGCAGTTTCGTCCGATCCTTTTTGATCAATCTCTACCCCCAGCTCCGACCCCGACTGCATCCTCCGCATCCTCCAAGTCCAACGGCACGGGCACAGGAACGGGACCGGGATGGGAAACCTCTTCTTCAACAACATCTCATCACCAACGTGCCGGCGCCTCCGTCGGCCTCTTCCCGAATGGCCTGCATCCCCTGTTCTCCCTTGGTCTCGGCGATGCGTTGAAGAAATACGGCCATGAGTGTGATGACTTGGCTCTCTGGTTTGGGGAGATCACTGACGGCTGCAAGCTGTCACACATCAAAACCGCGAGGAACGGGTTTTGGTCGCACGACTTCCAGCTTGGCACGATGTACTTTGAGAGAGCAGGTCTGCAAGCTCTCCTGATCGATCGCGTGCTTCAGCTGGGCGGTGAGGTCAAGTGGTGCAAGAAGGCGGTTCAGTTCGAAGCCGCTTCTCCGTCCGGAGGCAAGAAGACACGGGTGGACTTCGCCGATGGTACACACATTGAAGTCGACCTTCTCGTCGGCGCGGATGGCGGATACTCACAGGTTCGTCGGCACATTCTCAACCTCAGGGACCCGAAGACGGCGGAGGAGAGATGGCTTCCTGACTTCATGGGCACAACCGGCATCTATGGAATTTCTTCAGCAGACAAGATGCCGTCAACCCATACCCCTGAGCGCCCCTTCACGGAGTCCCAGTGCATCTTCCTAAAAGAGGGATTTCTGGCTACCGGGCCTTGTCCGGGTAGGATGTTTCGCTGGGATCTTATCTTGCCCGAGTCGACACCACCACATCCAAACGCTGCGTCTTTAAAACCAGAACCCGCCGCGGCGCCAACACCATCATCTCCCTCAGCCACGGAATCGGAACAAGAGCCGTGGCTGGCAGCCATCACGCCAGGCCAATATCCCACGTCCACAACGGCTGAGCTCCTTCGCCGCCACCTACGCCTCAAACACCCCTTCACAGGTGACTTTGAGACGATGCTCAACAGCTCGGACCGCATAATCCACACTCCTCTAAGGCAGCGCGTGTGGAAGGAGGATGAGATCCAATGGACCGACGATAGTAGCATCGTTCTCATCGGCGACGCTGCGCGGTTGATGTTGCCCACCAGCGGCCAGGGAACGGGGTTTGCCATTGAGGACGCGACTGTGCTTGCTAGCATGCTTCTCAAGCATTGCTCATCGACATGGACGGAGGCCGGGGCAGAAGGTGCGTTCTCCGCTGCGCTGGAAGATTACGCTCGTCTCAGGAGACCAAGATCAGAGAAGATGGCCACGATGGCGTCTTGGATTGGAGTCGTAGGACTCGGGAACACGTGGTATTATAAGCTCTTGCGGTATGGGAGCGCCAAGTTGACTCCGGGTGTGGACTTGAAGTAAGTTGTTCTCGAGATCGATTGAGTTGAGATTGCTAACCGGGCTAGAACCAAGAAGAATCCAGACCCGTGGCCTATGGATGGGCGGTTCAACGTTGAAGAGACTTCAAAGTAAACTAGGTACTAGTTTTCGATATTGTCTTTCTGGGGTGGCTTGAGCAAGACTTTCCCGGCTCTTGCTATGGAAAGAAGCGGTTGTATTTCGTGATATCCTTGCGCGATACTTTGGTTCACAGAGGAAAACGTGTTGACAAGTTTTTTATTGGATCCGGATAGACTCTCCTCTTTCACCACCTCTGTCCTTCGTCACTGTCGTGGATTCATCGGCAATCACCGGAACCAAATAGCCATGTTAGTTCCATTCCAGGAAGCATGTCCATCGATGTTGCTAGTTCCACGTAAAGAAGCCAAATTCTCCATCTGTGCATACAAATGAATTGCCATGATCAACACTTAAGATCATCATATGATTGGGTTGTCTGTCTCATGGTCTTCTAGCTGCTAGAAGTTTCAATTTATACTGCCGAGTTTACTTGTACCTTCTTCGAAATCGATCGCGAACAAGGACGCAGTGCAATTAGCTACCTAGGGACATCGAATAGAGGTCATTGCGATGATGACCACGACGAGAGGGGCACTGGATGCAGCTGTTTAATACAAAAAATGATGGTTTGATCCAATAAGTACTGGTTTCCTTACATGTTTAGAGTATATATACCTAACTTCAGATATCTAAGATGATCTAGCAACGGCAAATGACCGGAATAGCGAAGTCGTCGATTTACTACTGAGCTTGACGCAAGCCCTTTCGACACATTGATTATTCGAGCCGGACCATTCTTTTGATCAGCTGGGAACATCTATCCGTCTCTTCTGGCGTCTGAAACGTATTATCACATCTGCGCTGCGGTATTTGCTTTGCGATGGACATACAGCAGTTTGAACAACAACCAAAGTTGACAATGCCGAAGGCCCAAACACCCGAAGAGCTGAAGCCAGATGCGTGCCTGCGAAGTAATGCACACAAGCACGGCGTGATTTTGCCTTACCCGGGATTCTTGAAACGAGGCGTGGTTGTTTTATAGTTACAAAGACACAACCTCGTCACGGGACTAAGCCGTGTGCGGAAGAGGAAGCCGCAAACGGAAACATCATCACCGCAAACTTTCCGAGCCATGCTTATATTGACTTCGAGGCATCCATTCTGTTAATTGACTGTGGTACCAGGCAATAAACGGCTGCCGTACGACTTGAGAGCAGGAAGGGTTGGGTTGAGCACTAGATGGCTCGCGCAACGCGGGGAGCGGCAGCCTGGACGTGTGCGACTGTGGATATATCCGGCTTGCTCCAGTAGCACAAATACGATAGTTTGTCCCACCGTGCCGTCCTTTGCTACGTTGGCCGTTTGTCTTTGAGGCTCAGCGGAAAGTTTTCAACTGCTAGTGAGGCTGGGTGATACCACCGTGGTATCCATCTAGAATATATGTTGATGACAGAGGCAGTCTCAAAAAGTCACGATTATGACAAGATCGCGTCTGCTACCTATCTCAACGACGATGACGTTAAGCATGACTATGCAATTCTTGTGGCTTCTCAAGTACTGGTGGCTTGAAGACAACATCCAGCTAGCCAACCGTATTGAAGACGAGACCCCTAATCTGTACTGAACCTCTCCGGCGTTGACGTCTCAGCTGGCATCACCCAAGACTCTGGCTTGAGCTCTCGTTCAGCTTCCCCCCCTGAACCAAGCCATGGCAGCCCAGACCGCCTCTTGGTTGATAATCCTCGGACTCGTCGGGCATTTTCCTACGAGAGGGGAGCTTTGATCAAGGGCAGCCACTAGCCAGCCCACAAGGCAGAGAGAGACTCCATAAAAGCGAACCAATATCTCTGCCGATCACTCTCTGTTTCCATATCTTTGCAACATTTCACCCAACCTCGTTTATAAATATTGTTGAAAAAGTCCCACCTGCAGAAAACGTCAAAATTCATTTGGCAAATGTCGCGCACACACCATACACCTACGCGAAAGGAGAGGATGTCAAAGAGCTTCCGTGGGATCGACAGAAGCCTTCCAGAAACAACACGACGCCAAAAAACTCCACAGCCTTTTCCCTACCGCGTTCCTACCTCAGCCCACTGTAAAGCTGATGGGGGGTACCCGCCCCAATCCCCATCCTGCCTCCAGCACGTTGCAGCGTAGTGATAGGTATCCGTACCTCGGGAGATGGGATGTCTGTGTGCGCGCGCTGGCTGCAGCCAGCCCTTGTTCCAATATCGGAAAGTGAACGGGACGGCGGTCAAGAGAGAGGACCGGGGGAGGGAGCCACAAGAAACATAGAAACACAGACCGCAGGCGCGACCGAACCTTTCGTGTGCTCATCAATCAACAAAAAGAAGAAAAATATAGCCAGAGAGCAAAACCCAGCGAAGATCCCAAAGAGCAGGGCGCGCACGCGCTGACGATGGTAAGGTAAAGCGATATTGCATTGCCGATTGGAGACGAGACACCACCGGGGGGCCAGGAGGAAACGCACGTAAGGCTTCTTTCTCTCTTCCTCCCTTCCTTACCGAGTCCGAGCTCTCTTCACCATTTCGTTCGAGCTCATGTGGCGATCAAGGATTGTCAAGATGGCCGATTTTCTTCTTCTTTCCATCTTTCTTCTTCTTCTCTACCCCATCCCATCCCTTGCCGTTGGGGGGCTTATGTTTGTCTTACAAGCCGCGCACGCACACATGCAGCCGTCAAAAGAAGGATTCGAAAGCTAGGAGAAGGGGAAAAAAAGAGAAGAGATAACCAAGGGCCCAGATCCACGGGTCTCAGAATCCAATACATTTCGCACAAACATTTCTAGTAGGTATGCACGTATGGTTCTCTGGCACGTCTGGCTGGCAAATGCCCCAAATCTCAGCAATTCCAATAGCGGAACCGGGGGGCCGTCCACCCGTCAGTGGTATCCCAAGATATGGAGCCAAGAGTTCAGCAAGCGAACATCGCGATCATCTGTTCTAGGCCATCCCCCCGTTTATTTCCCACTCTCGATATCTAATTTTGGGAGCGAGGCCGCGATGGGATTCATGTTCCTTCCCTTTCATGAGAAGAGAGAAAGAGAGCCCACTTCAAACCTTGGGCGCTAGGCTTCTTTGGCGGAAGATGTGCTGAGAAACTGAATCACCTATCGGATGCCGAAGTGTGTGAGCATTATTATTGTGTAGAGTGTGTTCCCAACGTCGCGAGCAGGAGGTAGACAGACGGCGGCGGCGGCGGCGGCGGCGCAACGGACGGGCTCCCACCCCCCTTCCCGCGCTCCCGCGGGCACGGGCGGCGGCGGCGTCGGGCAAATGGTGGCTAACTCGAATGTCGTACTCCAGTCGATCAACTGCCGTATGAAACGGGGATCCCCGGATAGGAATCAGGATTGCAATGCAGGTTTTGGCCCTTTGGGGCTTATCCCTCTCGGCGCTTTATGTTTTTTTTTCTTGGGTTCATGGGCCGCGGAGACGAACATGAGGCGACGCGAGCCGATGCAAGGAGACAGGAAGGAAGACAGCGGGAAGGACGAAAAGAAGGGGACCGTTTTAGAGTATCTTCTCCCGCGGCGCGGTGTGAATGCCCAGTCGGTCCCCCCTAACTGGCTTAATACGCTATATTCCCGGGCCATTGTGTGTGCTGTTGTGCGATGATCTGCAATTATGCCAATGTGATTCAATGTCAGTTCGGCGCTATCACGAACCGTCCATCTCGCGTTTACCTCTATCGGGCCAACCAACGTCGATTTTGCAACAAACATCAGGTGCCGATCTTTTCGTATTGAACGGTTCGAGAAGGTCCAAGGCCCAAAGGTCCCCCCAAGTCCCCAAGTCCCCTCCCTCCCTCTTCCCACAAAAATATTGTGAAGGGTGCTGGCCCGCAGAATTTGGGATGGCTGGTGGGTTGAGGTGACATGGCATAATAAGGTAAACTTGGCCTGGCCGCTTGGGCACCCCCTTCTCCGCGCCGCCGACCGTCTCCGAATGCAAGGTACAAAATGGTACACGCATTTACATTACCCACTGAATAACTGCTGCTCTCTCCACAGGCAGGCAGGCGGGCAGGCGGGCAGGCAGGCTGGGCTACCTCAGGGCTCAGGGGGAAGGAAGTGAGCGCCGCCGTGTGGTCTGTGGACTGCCAGGGCTGGGGGGGAAGGGGATGGGGCAGGGGTGACCTTTGGGTTCCCGACTTGCCCGAAGACTCGTCCGACCCGAAGTGTCACCGTGACAGATTGAAAATCGAGGCGTCTCCACCGAAAGAGAGAGAACCACAGTAAAAAAAGATAAAAAATAAAAAAGCAATGCCCCTATTCTTATCCCCGATTACCTTACGGAAGAGAGGAAGGCCCACGTTTTACACTTAAACGATACATTTTTTTTTCCAGCTCACGTGCTGTCCGTCCAAAAGCACAAAGCACAGGGAATTTCTCGCCTGCACAACGGAGACGTTGACCCATTTCCGGATCCAGTCTTTTACGGAGGACTCCGATCACGGTAGCAACCGAGGCCGCGAAAAAGCATGGGAATTTGTGTGTTATGACAAATGGGATTGTTGTTGTTTTTTGTGCAAACAGGCTTGCTTTTTATGCGTTCGTCGGGGTTCGTCCGTCCGCGTTGCCGAGGCCGGCTACTGGCGGTTACCGACTGCGCTGAAACGGACAATTTTGGACTTGAAGATGAACTCCACGGGGCGTTAATGATATTCATCACATGATTCCGACTGCCTTTTTCATGATATTATAATCTTTTGATTGAGGTGTTTGTATGGTATCAATGCGAAACTTAACCTCCGCCCTTGCTGAAAAATCTACTTACATGTAAGACATCATGTCTTGCGTACACCTTTTCATGGGAGAGACATTACATGTGCGAGACACAGATAAGAGAATACATTATACTCACCAGACCACAAAAAACGACGCGCATGAGTGCCTTCTCAACTTTGCGAGAGGAGGGGAAGGACGAGCCGGGGCGGGCGGGTATGAGATAATTACAGAGCGTTATGAAGAAGAAACAAATTCAACTTGACATGGAGGGGGTTGGGTATGTGATGATGTTATGTGCATGTTCTCCCCTTCGTTGCGGTTTATCCTGATATTATCCCAAAACTCCTCGCGAAACTGGCGTCATTGATATAAACGGAAAAGCAAACATGGTATTTTTGGGTCTGGCTCGCAGTACACCCGTCATCCTTTTTTCTTTCTTTTCAAATGTAAACAAACCATTTGGCGATCGACAATCTCTTTTTTTATCCAGATGAAGCTACCGCGCCCCATTGCTTATGCCATGAGGGCAACAGCGGCGGCAACGGAGGCAGCGATGAGGCCGAGGCTGGCGCCGAGGGAGGCGGGGGCGGCGCTGCTGCTGCCGCTGTCGCTGTTCTGGTTGTCGGCGGCCTTGGAGGCCTCGGTGGTGCCGTTGGGGCAGAGCTTGGTGCCGTCGAGGGCGGCGAAGGGGATGACGGCGCGGGGCTGGCCGGCCTTCATGTACATGGTGACGTTTCCGGTGCCGTCGGCGGTAGACTCGCCGCAGGTGGTGATCTCGACGACCTGGTCGCCGGGGTTGAAGCCACCGACGGAGAGCTGGTAGGTGTCGCCCTTCTCGCCCTTGTTGGTGATGCAGAAGACAACCTGGGCGCCGTCGGGGCCCTTGCGGAGGCACAGGTGGGTCTCCTCGACGAAGAGCTGCTCCGAGGCGGTGGTGGCGAAGGACTTGTCGAGGGACTGGAGCTTGTTGCGGGCGCCGAGGAGGGTGGAGGTAAGCGCGTAGAGGGGCGCAGAGGTGTCGTACTTGGACTGCCAGAGGGGCTCACGGTTGAAGGGGGTGCTGTTGCCGTTGAAGTGCTGCTCCTGGCCCTGGTAGACTATGGGATTGTGTTAGTGATATGTCACCAGGTGTAAGACAGAGGGGTTTCGCTTACCGGTGGGGATACCGTCGGTGAGGAGAATGTAGGCCAGAGCGTTCTTGGCAAGGGACATGTCCTCGTCGTAGACGGCGAAGCGGGGCATGTCGTGGTTCTCGGTGAAGGAGCCAAGGGCGAAGATGTCGGTGCAGCCGTCGCGAGCCTCGCCACGGAGGGTGGCCAGGTCGTTGAGGTCGCCGCCAAAGAAGACGGTGCTGAGGGGGTAGTACTCGACGTAGTTGGGCATGCCGGGGAGGAGGTTCTTGGTCTGGTAGCGGCAGAAGTCCTCAGTCTTACCGGTCAGGACCTCACCGAAGGCGAAGACGCCGGAGGCGTTGACGAATCCGGGCAGGAAGTCATCGTTGACGTGCTTGGCGGCGTCGATGCGGAGACCGTCAATGGAGTAGTTGGAGACGAGCTCCTTGATCCATTTGCCGAACTCGGTGACGACAGCGGTGGACTCGGTGGCCAAATCGGCGAGGGCGACGCCATAGGGGTACAGCCAGCAGTCCTGGTAGTCGGTGCTGTTGGTCCAGTCGGTGACGTTGCAGTAAGGGTGGAAGTACTTTTCGTCGTTGAAGGGGTTGAACTTTGAGTAGTCGAGCTTGGGGGGCAGGGAGTCGAGCTTCTGGACCATGTTGTTGACGACGACGTCGACCATGATGTACATGTCGCGGTCGTGGATGGCCTTGACAAGGTCCTCAAAGTCCTGCGTGGTGCCGAACTTGTCGTTGGTGGCGTAGTTGTCGAGGGACCAGTAGCCGTGGTAGGCCTCACCGACGGCGGTGTCGTCGTCCATGTTCTGGACGATGGGGCTGATCTGGATGGCAGTGAAGCCCATGTCTAGGGTGTCATTGTCAGTATTGGGTCAAGCAAGGTGAGTCTCGGTGAGTGTGAACTCTATTCGGTATATTCATATGAAGCCGATGAGGGATGATGATGATGATGATGATTGATAGCGATGTGAGTCTGCAGGCCGTCTCGTCTTACCCTGAATGTAGTCAAGCTTGTTCATGAGACCCTTCCAAGTACCACCGCAGAACTTGTAAAGCTCGCAGCTGTGGTCAGTAGAGCCGTCATCGTGAGCGTAACGGTCGATCATGACCTGGTAGATGGAACGGGACTTCCACGCCTCGACATCAGCAGCCCGGGTGAGGGCACTGAGGGCCGTGACGGCGGCCCAAGCCAAAGTTGAAGTGCGCATATTGAACAACGAGTTTTTGATTTTGAATTATAAAATTTAACGAATGACTGCGCCGTTCGAGGGCGTGAATTAGGGATTGACTCTTGGTGATTCGACGTGCGTTGCGGACGTACGTGAAGAAAGGAATGAATTTGGTCGGGAAGGATTGCGGCGCGCGTAGAACACGGCGATATAGAGTTTTGGGGAATCAACAGAGAGAGAGAGAGACAGAAAAGATCGGGATGGACGGACGAAACGAGCGAATGGGAGTCCCTTGAATGGATTTGGAGAGCAGCGAGCGACCTGGGAACCCGTATCTGGATTGGGAAAAGGGGTGGGAAGGGGAAAACTGGGTTGATTAAACGAGTGACTGGTTCTGGTGGTGGAAAGGCGTGGAGACGGGTTGGACTTGGAAGAGGGGGGCGAAGCGCGTCAAGGACATTTGGTAGTCCGTACATAGTGATTGACAGCAAACACGAGGAGCCCGGGCAGAATGAGACTACCTGGGCCACTAACTACGGGCTATTCGAACGGGGAACCCAACGACAGTCGACAGAGCCAATGAAGAAATGCGAGATCCGCGGATGACTCTGCCGTGGACTGCGCGGAGGAGGGGAAGAGACGGCACGGCACAACAGACCGAGGAGATGGGATGTGAGAGACGGGATCATGGATGGTGATTCGTGCGAGTTGGTTCTTCGATGAGATCACGGTTCCTGACTGCTGCAGGTACAGAGGCACTAGAGGAATAGAGAGGTGATGGTGGCAGCGACTAATACCACGCAGTACCTTACGTACTGCGGTAGTACTTCTGCAGAGAGACAATGGCACGGTGGGTGGGAGCACGAGGCGGAGGAGAGGGTGTCTGTCAAAGTGTCAATGTCGATGCCTCGGATCGGATGGGAATGGGATGGCAGAGGCCCACTCCTGGGGGGCTAAAATGGTCGATTCCCATGACCAACAAGTGGTCGAGGGGAAATTGAACCCAAGCGAAGTATATAAGAAAGGACGGGGAATACGATACTGCGTATGGAAGCCAAGCCGGGGGTGGGTGTGTGGGTGTTGGTGGTGGTAGTGGTGGTAGTGGGTGAGGAATGCGTGGAAGCACTAGAAGACGGGGTGGAAGTCCGCCCTTCATCGTCTTTTCCCCTTCTATCTCACTCGAGACACAAACCAGAAACCGGCAATAGGAGAGACACTCATAGCTGCCAAGCAGAGGCTCAGTTAAGGTGCTGATTGTGCATTGCGATTGAAAGAGTTTTTTGATGGTGGTCAGCAGCACTTCCGCGGCCACATCGATGTTGATGCCGGCGAGGTGGTGTGGTGTGAGGAGGGAAAAAAAGAGTGCGATCCGCGGCGGCGCAGCAGCAGGAACAAATTGCAACTGTGGCCAACTGCGTGCTGTCATTGGACGGAACGCCTTGCACATCTCGAAAAACAGCAGGTACGTACACTCTGGACTGTAGATGCCAATGCACAATGGAGGCACCTGCATGGACGAGCCTGCTTGAAAATGAGCAAAAAGGCGGCTTTCCCCTGCCAGGAGGCCCGCCAGCGCCGCCAACGGTGCGGCCTTGGAAGGACCTTGGAACTTTGTGCGCAGAGAGGGAGGGCCCTGTCCCGATTGGGCGTGGTGGCACCATGATCGTGGGAGTTGGATTTCGGCAGTGGCTCTGGGAGCTTGAGGGACCGCCGATAGTGCGCGCTGGTGCTGTTGATGTTGGCGTTGGCGCCGTCGCTTGGCGGGCTTTTTGTTACGAGAACGTTTTGCTGCCACTAAAATAACCAAGTAGCGTTTTTTTGTTGCGGCCTTGGTAGCTTCCTTGGTGCGCTTGTTCCTGCAGCATTACTCTTACTCGTTGTTGACATTGACGTGTTGGCGTCTAAGCTTGATGAAGCTTGTTGTTTACTTGGTTCTCTTGGGAGGAGAAGCTTGACGGGTTGCTCGACGGCCATGTTCCTGGTTGGTGTCTTGAGGTAGCCACTAGCCAGTCAGCAGTGCCAGCAGCCGCTGCCGTTTGATCTAGCAAAACTCTGACGGCCTCTATTACGGCCTTATTTTGAGTACACGCATATAGTACATGACGAAGAGTCGTACGTATGTATCCGTACGACAACTGCGATATGGTCGACGACGACGCGGCGGGCGCTTTTGATGAGCGATAAGCAAATCAATCAGGGCCAGACATGTGGTTGGTCACCGTTCAATAGACGGGGTTGCAGCAGCTCAGTAATGAGGGTGTGCTGGGGCACGTCGGTGAGAGACGTGGAGGTATGGATAAGGCACCTTACGGATAATGGCAGACTGGCAGGTACAAAGTATCTTGAGGTACCTTAATTTTTGGGACGCCGACCTAGCGCACCTTATTAGTCATCAGTCCGAATTCTGCGAGACGTCCGCTCCTCGTCCGTGACACCTCCTCCTTCTCGAGCCTCTCGCCAAAACTCAATGGCACGACAGCAAGCTCTTCAAACTCTATAAAATGCCTCGGGGCATCCCCCTCCGACGCGCCGGTGGCGGAAATGCTGAGCTCTGCGACCTCCTGGACGGGGCTTCTTCACGATCGAGGGGACCTGGGAGACCTCCTGAAAACCTCAAAAAACATGGGAGCTCCCAGACGCCTCAGCCCTCCGCCTCAGCCTGCCATGCCACGCACGGCGTAAGCGGTCTGACTGATCGCGAGAGATCCTGACGGCAACAGGCCGCGCGCCGCCGCAGGGCGAGCCCGGGTGCCCCCCAGGCAATCAGACATGACAGGGCCTCCTTTGACAGACAGGGCACGCCACCAGAAAAAGGAGGGTGTCTGGACTTCAGCTCTGCCAGGCATCTGGTTTAGGCGAGCTTCTGAAAGATTTCTTCTGCTTCTGCACCCCAATTTGCCCTGTTTCAGAACGCTCAGAAGAGAATCCAGCACCGTCAGCCCAGTATCCGTACCCGTGGCCATGATTACCCGCTCCAAGACTTTCAAGGCCCTGAAGGGCTCTCCAGAGTCCCTGACTCGCCCGCCACTTCGACCGCGCTCTTGGTCTGCACCGCCAATCAATGAGCACACAGGGCACCCAGCGGACGTTGAGCACGCTGGAGAGCAAAAAAGCGCCCCTTGTCGCACCCAGAAAGCGTTACCGACCTGGTCCCAGTCGCCAGGTGCAGCTGCAGCAGAAGCAGCGGACCCCAGTCGGCGGTGTCGGGGGTGCCTGGCAGTTCTCGTCCCGTTATAGGATACTTCCTCGTGCCCAAGTGGGAGCGGGTGGGGGCTTGTGGATCGCAATGGAACGTCTTGGGACGCCATCCCGGCATCTGTGGCTGCCGTGAGTTACGCGCGAGGAAGGACCAACCTTAGGTCCTGCAGGATCATTTAGAAGACGGTGGTCATCACTGCGATCTGTGGCTGATACCATCCGCTCCGCGGAAAAGGATTGGCCAAGAGATCCCCGATAGCGATCCACTACCACCCACCAGGTGTGGCTCAGCACTCTCTCGACGACACTGCACCTCATTCAATCGCCGCCAAGCTGTAAACCGCCCTCATCCACATCTGCCAGCCGCCATCCACACTCGCCTCTCTCGCCGTGTCTCGTCTGCCTCGCGCTCCATGCTAACGAATGTGCCTCCGTTGCCCACACACCTCTGCTAGTGTTCGGCCCGGCTTGCTTTCTCCCTTCTGCCGCCCTGCGCTGCGCATCCTTCTTGCATCCTTTTGCTGTCAGGCACACATTGCACACTGCATGCACCAAGACCTACGCCAGAGACAACACCATGGCAGCCCAGCAGCGCGCTACATTAGCCTTGCGCCGCCAACGCGACCCGACGTCACAATCATGATTCAACGGGCGTACCATCTTGTTTCTGGCTTGGCTCAGTCCACCGTCCATCGCAGAGAGAGCTCACTGGACGGCGCGACTGTTTCCAATCTGAACACACGCACCGCACCACACACCATCAGAGTCCTGCCGAGCACCGTCGACGCCTGTACCGCCCCCAAGCATAAACGTTTATGCCACTTGAGATGAACCCATCCGGTCCGGTTCGACTGACCGCCCATCCCACGCCAGAAAGCCACACCGCGAGAGAGGCCGCGCGCCCGGCGTCTGCTGGCGTCTGTCAGTGTCAAATTTATACCGTGCTCTTTGTTGATGGGGCCCTTGAGCCTCAGTTATTCCCGACTGGGAAATCAACGGCTCCGAATAATCTTGTCGCGCATGGATGATCCGTCCTGACAGCCTGGCTCGTCTCCAACGTCTCGTATTTCTTGGGAAGAGAGAGGGGAACCGGCCAAAACTAAAACTGACTCGATACAGGCAAGCACGTCCTCCATCCACCCACGCGACCGGGGACCCGACTGACAGCGGATACCTCGACCGACGACGGAGCTCGCCCGAATCAACCAACAAGAACCGAGAGCCCGTGCCGGCCTATCCTGGCATCCTAGCACTCACCCTTGCTTCCGCTGACCTCGGGGCCACCGTATTGGCCACTCTCTAATGTGGACTCGTCCAAAATGGTAATTCAACACGGAGCCTGTCAATCTCCCATCGCCCTCATGGTTCGCCGCCAGACAGGCAAGAGCCTGCCGCTGATGCATATCCATATTCCAAACTTCGTATAGCCAGAATTAGCCCCAGGCCACCCCCGGAGCCACATTATCATGTACCTTCTGTACCTTCTGTACCTTCTGTACCTTCCGTACCTCCAAATTCTTGCGCTTTCTGCTCCCGAGCCTCTCACAGGCGGACTCGCGAACAGGACACAGAGAGGGCCCTGTCAACGCGCCGCTGTAGCAATGTCTATTGGTACCAAGAGAAGAGGGGTTGGTTGGGTCGCCCATGTTATCCAAGATGGAGGGGACCTCTAGAGAACTTGGCCATTGGCGGGAACTTCTCAGAGCTCGGGAGGGGAGAGCAGGAAGGGCTAACGATTCGGCTGGTCCGTTCCTGCAGAAGGGGCCCCATCTCTCATCACGAAATCGACGCCCTGCGGTCTCGAGGGGTCACCGCACTCTCTGTACCGCGCCGCGACTTGCCCGCCCAGACGACGAGACTGGAGACTGGAGCCTTGGGAGGCGAGGCGGATGGATAGATCCTTCATGGACACTTGACGCTTCTGCGGCCCCAGCCACTCCCTGATCCCCCTTTCCGCACTTCAGCCTGGGGCATTGGGCTGACCTGGGTTCCCTTGAGATTACCCCCTTTTTTTCTCCCATTTGTTCCAACGTGGTGTTGACGGCCGAGTTTTCTTCCCATCCGTCCCAGTGCCACGGCCTAGTCTCGTGTCTAACTCGTCATTCGTTCTGCTGCTTGCTGGTCTGCTTTGCGGCCTTTCACACTCCCTCCCTCCCAAACATCACCACATTCCTTCCTTTCTTCAATTCGTCACTCATTCCTGTCTATTTTTTGTACGCCTTGACTCACTCGCCCAGCGGCGAGTTCGAGTAACAATGTCTAATTCATTAAAGGTTTGGGCACTTACACTCCTTACTGCATCAACAACAGTCGTTTCCGGACTCAAGTACACTGCTAGCGAAGTCGATTACAACCTCAACACCAACAGAGAAGCAACAAATCCACACCAATACTCGGGAAAGAGAGAAAACCACACCTTCCACGAATCACCAACAAACTGGCGTTTCCCATTCTATACGTTATTCATCGATCGTTTCGTCAATGGCGACCCCGATAACGACAATGCCAACGGCACGATATTCGAACATGATATCATGAGCAACCAGCTCCGTCATGGAGGAGACGTAGAAGGTCTTATCGACACGTTGGATTACATTCAGGGTATTGGAGTGAAGGCTCTCTACATTGCCGGTTCCCCATTCATCAACGACCCATGGAAGGCGGATTCATACTCGGTATGGCACACGCGACAAACCGACGGAACGCGACAGCTAACGATTCCTTAGCCTCTCGATCTCACCCTCTTGGACAAGCACTTCGGTAACATCACGGCATGGCAAAGAGCCATCGACGAGATCCACAAGAGGGGGATGTACGTGGTCATGGACCAGACAATGGCGACGTGAGTGAACCCCCGCCCACTCCGCCATTGCCGTTACTTACATTGATACAGCATGGGCGATCTCATTGGTTTCGAGGGTTATCTCAACGCATCCACCCCGTTCCTGACTGAGGAACACAAGGTCGTCTGGAAGTCGTCCCGCAGGTACCTGGATTTCGATATCGGCAACACCTACAACGAGACTTGTGAATACCCAGCTTTCTGGTTCGAAGATGGTAGCCTCGTCGCGTCCAACGTCACCGCCCAACTGAAGGGATGCTACGACAGTGATTTCGACCAGTACGGTGACATTGAGGCTTTCGGTGTTTTCCCGGATTGGCAGCGTCAATTGGCAAAGTTCGCCTCCGTGCAGGACCGTCTTCGTGAGTGGGTCCCGTCGGTGCGTGAGCGTCTCGAGCTCTACTCCTGCATGACCATTCAGACGCTGGATATCGATGGTTTCCGTATCGACAAGGCTGTCCAGGTGACTGTCGATGCTCAGGCTGAATGGAGTACCGCCATGCGAAAGTGCGCCAAGGAAGTCGGCAAGGAGAACTTCATTGTCGTTGGTGAAATCACCAGTGGTAACACTCTTGGTTCCATCTACCTTGGCCGTGGCCGAACCCCCGAGATGGCTTCGTCCTTGGAGCTTGCCACTGCCGCCAACATGAAGTCTAACGACTCCGCTAACTCTGGCGTCTTCGTTCGTGAGCATGGCAAGAGCGCTCTCGATGCTGGTGCTTTCCATTACTCCATCTACCGTTTCATGACCCGTTTCCTCGGCATGAGCGGTCATCTTGAGGCTGGATACGATCTTCCCACCGACTGGGTGCAGACCTGGAACCAGATGGTCCTGACCAATGATTTCTACAACGCAAACACCGGAGAGTTCGACCCTCGCCACCTGTACGGAGTTACGAACCAGGACGTTTTCCGTTGGCCTGCCATTGAGCTGGGTACCGAACGCATGCTCCTCGCCTACTTCATCACCACCCTGCTGCTTCCCGGTGCTCCTCTCGTTTACTACGGCGAGGAGCAGGCTTTCTATGTTCTGGACAACACCGCTGAGAACTACGTTTTCGGCCGTCAGGCGTTCTCTGCTGCTCAGGCTTGGAAGTACCACGGTTGCTATGCCGGCGACAACTCCGTCTACGTCGATTGGCCCATCACGAAGGGTCGCAAGGGATGTGAGGACGAGACCGTCGCCTATGACCACCGCGACCCCTCTCACCCTATGCGCAACTGGATGAAGCGTATCTTCTCTTTCCGCGACCAGTACCCTGTCCTCGAAGGTGGTTGGCTCGTTGAGCAGTTGGCCAACCAGACTCAGTACATTCTGCACAACGGCAGTGGCTCCGCCACTGAGACTGGTATTTGGAGTGTGGCTCGCGACTACCTCAGCAGCGCCCAATCTGGCAAGACCAGCGACCCAGTCTGGCTGGTCTACCACAACAGCCCTAACGAGACTACCTACACTTTCGACTGCAACTCTGACAACGCCTTCATTGCCCCCTTCGATGCTAGCAGCAAGGTCCGCAACTTGTTCGGCACCGACGATGCCATCACCCTCGAGAGCTCGTCCAAGACGAACACTTTCACCGGTACTACCAAGAAGGCTGGTTGCTTGAGCTCCATCACCATGACTCCCTTCGAATTCCGCGCCTACGTTCCTTCTGCCGACTGGTTGGATATCAAGCCCGCGGTTACTGGATTCGAGCCGGGCCATGACTTCCCCATCGACTCCACCGATGCCAATGGTGTGGTTCCCATTGCGTTCAAGTTTTCCACCGAGATGACTTGCAGCGACATCACCAACGCTGTTTCTGCCTACGTCAACGTTGACGGGAACACCAAGACCAACATCACTTTCGACACTCCTGTCTGCGGCGCGATGGACCCCATTGAGAAGGAGTCATGGACTGGCGCGGTTCCCTCTGTGTACAAGTGGTCCGCCAACCTCCAGAACGTCCCTGATGGCATTATCAAGATTACCCTTGACCACCCGGGCGGTAACAGCGGAACCAACGCCACTGACCACTTCCTTGTGCGCTTCGGCAAGCCTTACAACCCGATCGTTTTCCCCGCTACTGCAAACTACTCCCGATCTCTGATGAAAGAGAGCAACGGCGTCTACACAATTCAGCACTCGGCCCCCGGTGCGAACAAGTGGCGTTACAGCACCAACTGGGGTTCTAGCTGGAGTAACTGGCAAGTTTATACCGGTGCCAATGCCCGCATGGTCGACCAGGCTTGGGAGGGAACCGACCTCCAGAAGTGGGAGGGCAAGCACTTGATTGTCCAGTATTGGAGTCAGCCTCTGGGTTCCTCTTCCTTCTCCCAGCACTCCGACAGCAGCGACATCCCTTACTCTCGCCGATGGCCTCACGTTTTCCTCCACGGACCGTTCAACAAATGGGGATACGACGCTGGTCTTCCCAACCTCATGGATCAAGTTGCGGATAACACCTGGTCGCTTCACTTCATGTACGAATGGCCCGCCCAGGTTCAGCTCAACCTCTGGGGTATCAACCCCGACAACCAGCCTGATGTCTCGTTCATTTACGGCGACCCCAACGGTGATGGAGTTCTCGATCGCCTCCCCCCCAGTTCCTTGTCTGACAACGTGGTCAATTTGACCGCCCCTCCCCCCATGCCTTATCTGTCTTACAAGCTTGTCCTGAACGACGCCAACTGGAACATCTCTGCTGAGCCCCAGGGCAACATGTGGATCCAGATTGTCTTCTTCTTCCTCCTGGGTCTCATGCCCATTGTTCTGGCCGGTCTTGCCGGCTGGATCTACATGAAGGGATTCTATCAAGTCAAGATCAACAAGTCAGGCTTCTCCAAGAAGGGTTGGTTACCACTCAAGCTCGGGAATGAGTCCAGCATTAACTTCGGAGAAAAAGGCAAATCTCTCGAGATGTCCCAGATTCCCCCATCTCCCCTCGTCACGCCAGCTGCCGCCGGTGCGGTCACCGGCGGCCCCGCCCGCAGAAAGGTCCTCATCGCCACCATGGAGTACAACATTGACGACTGGAAGATCAGCATCAAGATCGGTGGTCTTGGTGTCATGGCCAAGCTCATGAGTCAAGCCCTGACCCATGTCGACCTGATCTGGGTTGTCCCCGTGGTTGGCGACGTCGACTACCCGCTTGAGAACGAGGCCGAACCGATGTTTGTCGAAGTCATGGGCGAATCCTACGAGGTCAAGGTCTACTACCACGTCCACAAGAACATCACCTACGTCATCCTCGATGCCCCCATCTTCCGCCAACAGACCAAGGCCGACCCGTACATTGCCCGCATGGACGATCTCGAGAGTGCTATCCTGTACTGCGCCTGGAACAGCTGTATCGCCGAATCTATCCGCCGCTTCAACGTCGATATCTACCACATCAACGATTACCACGGTGCCGCCGCTCCTCTTTACCTCCTTCCCGAGACCGTCCCCGTCTGTCTGTCCCTGCACAACGCCGAGTTCCAGGGTATGTGGCCGATGAGAACCGAGGAGGAACAGAAGGAAGTGTACAGCGTCTTCAACCTGCCCCCGAAGGTTGTCAAGGATTACGTCCAGTACGGTTCTGCTTTCAACTTGCTCCACGCCGCTGCCAGTTACCTCCGTATTCACCAGCGCGGTTTCGGTGCTGTTGGTGTCTCTAAGAAGTATGGTGATCGTTCCCTGGCTCGTTACCCCATTTTCTGGTCTTTGAAGAACATTGGTCAACTGCCTAACCCCGATCCCTCCGACACTGGCGAGTGGAACCCCGAGGAGGACATCTCTAACCACTCCGATGACATCAAGATTGATGAGACTTTCGAGGCCAACCGCGCTACTCTTCGCAGACAAGCCCAGGAATGGGCTGGTCTCGAGGTTAACCCCAACGCTGATCTGTTCGTCTTTGTCGGTCGTTGGTCGCTGCAGAAGGGTGTGGACTTGATTGCTGATATCTTCCCCACCGTTCTTGAGAAGTACCCGTCTACCCAGCTTATCTGCATTGGTCCCGTTATCGATCTCTACGGAAAGTTCGCCGCTCTCAAGCTCGCCAAGCTTATGGAGAAGTACCCCAAGCGTGTTTTCAGCAAGCCCGAGTTCACCCAGCTGCCTCCCTACATCTTCTCCGGTGCCGAATTTGCCCTCATTCCCTCCCGTGACGAGCCTTTCGGTCTCGTTGCCGTCGAGTTCGGTCGCAAGGGAGCTCTGGGTGTTGGTGCTCGTGTAGGTGGTCTTGGTCAGATGCCTGGTTTCTGGTTCACGGTTGAGTCCATGACTCCTGCCCACATGCTCCAGCAGTTCAAGCAGGCCATCGAGTCCGCCCTGAAGTGCAAGCCGAGAAAGAGAGCCCTCATGCGTGCCTGGAGTGCCAAGCAGCGTTTCCCCGTCGCCCAATGGATCAGACAACTCGATACCCTCTACAACGATTCTATCAAGGTTCACAAGAAGGAGGCTGCCAAGCAGAAGAAGTCTGGCGGCATTCGCAACCTTACCGACTCTTCTCTTCGCTCCAGCGTTGCCGTCAGCGAGTACGGTGCTGAGTTGACACCCACTGGTTCCAGAGCCCCGTCTCCTCTCCCGCCGCCTACCCGTGTCGCCAGCCCTCGCATCTCCGAATCTCCTGGTCTTCCCGTTCCCAACCTTCCTTGGCACAGCATCCCCTCATCCCGTCGCAGCTCTTTCTCTAGCTCTATTGGCGGCGGCCGTGAGAGTATGATGAGTGTGGACAGCTTTGCTATTCGTGCCCAGAACGATGCGACTTCCCCGGTTACCCCTGGCTTTGGTGACTTGGCCCTGCCCCAGCCCAGCTTCTACAAGCAGCAGCGCAACAGCTCTCAGCTTTCCTTGCCTGATGTCGTCGGTGACCGCCATGATCTCAAGTTGATGAACGTCGACCAGAACTTCACGGATAAGAACGGAGAATTCTACGACGAGTTCGAGCAAATGCTCAACAGTCTTACCGCCAAGAACTCCATCAACGACCTTTGCATTGAGAACTTCCTCCAGAAGAGTGAGAAGAAGTGGTTCGCCAGATACCGCGATGCCAAGCTTGGCCGCAGAGACCACAGCCGCTCGAGAAGTCCCAACCCTAGCCGCCCTGGTTCCAGCGCTGGTCTCGGTGCCAAGATGGATGGCGAGCGTGGCCGCAGCCGCACTCCCAGTGGTCTGACGGGCGCATCCCGCTACGACGACAGCCCCGTTGACGACGAGTTCCTGTTGGGTGACAACTACAATGCACCCACTGGTCTCAAGAAGTAAGTTCCCAATGTGCTCTTTCGCGATCTATATACTAATAACCACAGGATTCTGTCTATCCGCATCGGCGACTGGCCCGTTTACGCTTTCTTCCTCTCCTTCGCCCAGGTCATTTCCATCAACTCGTACCAGATCGTCCTCCTCACTGGTGACACTAACCAGACGCCCCTGAAGCTGTACATCGTTGCGGCTACCTACCTTGTCACGTCTTTCCTCTGGTGGTTCCTGGTCCGTATGACCAAGTCCGTGTACGCCCTCTCCCTCCCCTGGTTCTTCTTCGGCCTGGCCTTCCTTCTGTTGGGTGTCTCGCCCCTGCTATCCCCCTGGCAAGCCAGCGCTGCTATGCAAGACGCGGCTACCGCTATCTATGCCGCTGGCGCTAGCGCTGGTGCTCTGTCCTTCGCCCTCAACTTTGGTGACGAAGGTGGAGCTCCCACGAAGCAATGGATCATGCGTGCCCTTGCGGTTGCTGGTGTTGCTCAGGTCTATTCCCTGATGCTCTGGTACTGGGGATCCCTGACGCACACCCCCGAGACCTCCCCCATGGCCTACCTGGACGGAACGACGATCCCCAAGTCCGTCATCATCTGCGTTCCCGTCGCTTGTCTCCTGTGGGGTATCGGTGTCATCCTGTTCTTGGGTCTTCCCGACTACTACCGCCAGGCTCCCGACGTCATCCCCGGTTTCTATATCTCCCTTATCCGCCGCAAGCTCGTCCCGGTCTTCTTCATCATGATTATTATCCAGAACTACTGGCTGTCAGCTCCCTACGGACGCAACTGGGGTTTCCTCTTTGCCTCCCAGTTCATTCCTGGCTGGGGAGTTGTGCTCCTCGCCTTGGGCTTCTTCGTCGTCCTCTGGGGCATCATCCTCTACGTCTTCTCTTACTTCTCTGAGAGTCACACGTGGCTTCTGCCTATTTTCGCCATCGGTCTCTGCGCTCCTCGCTGGGCGCAGATGCTTTGGGGAACCAGCAGCATGGGCATGTACCTCCCCTGGGCTGGCGGCCCCGTCGGCTCCGCCATTCTCTCGCGTTGCCTGTGGCTCTGGCTCGGTCTCTTGGACAACATCCAGGGTGTCGGTCTGGGTATGATGCTTCTCGCGACACTTACCCGTCAGCACGTGTTGGCCGTCCTCATCGGTGCTCAAATCGTGGGCAGTGCCTTCACGATGCTGGCGCGCGCGACGAGTCCCAACGCCCTGTCGCCCAACACCACCTTCCCCGATTTCTCCCAGGGCCTGATGCCTGGTATCGCGAGTTGGTGGTTCTGGATCTGCTTGGGATTCCAAATGGTCATCCCAATCCTCTTCTTCAAGTTCTTCAGAAAGGAGCAGGTCTCGAAGCCTTAAACGGGAGCATGATGCGATTGATTTTGCGAAAAAGTCACAAATACCCCGGGGCGTCGCCGCCCCAATTTGTCATGTTGGGTTTCAGGGCCGGTTCTCTCACTTACCTATACACATTTTCACGGAGCCTGTTTGTTTTTTTGGATTGTATAATGATGTTATAACCTTCTTTGTTATATACATACACAGAAAAAGCGTTCGTTAATGGCCCACGGACTGCGAAGCATTATTCTTTTTTTTTACCCCCGCCACGGGGAGGAGCAAAAAAGGGAGAGGTACGACATCGGGGCGAGGAGGACGAGAGAGACGGACGGGCCGTCCTCTCGTGTATTGGTGTTTTGTTCGTTCCGCTTATCTACATCAAACAAACATGTACCCTCAATCACTCGGGGGCAAAGGAAGGAGGCGGCGCAGGCCAAGGGGGGCGAGCGCGCGCGAAATATCTTGACGGCGGCAACAAGCACGTTCACGGATAACCTTTAGATTAGACTTATGCTATGTGTTCATTCCTTTTTTGAAAAAAATCAAATGATGATTTAATAATGTCTGCTCCCTTTCAAACGTGAAGCTGTGTCATGGTGTGTTGTGGAGAGTGTCTTGGTAAGCCTGCGCCGGTGCTTTTTCAAGGGCTCGAACCTATGCTAACTTATGGCAAGCTTCAAAGATGGTCGGTCGCCTGGGGTAAACTACTGATTGACTCAGCATAGTTTCAGGCTGTTTGCTCCTCCAGTCGTCTCTTTAAGCCGGCCAGCCAGTGCTCGACGCGGCAGTGTGATGGTACTCCATCTGGTCCTCACGAATGAGGTTGGAAGAAGATAGAGAATTCATTCCGAGCATTGCCTACTCCGCCTTCTCAACCGCCTATATCTCGACACAGCCAAACTTGTAGTAATATGCCGCTGAGGATGTTGGAGGGCGCAATACGTTATATCAAAACACAATTGCAGGACTTGCGGTTTTTGCGAACGTGAGATTGTCTAAGAGGCCTCAAACGTGAGCGCTCGACGTAGGGTTATGCGAGGAATCAGTGGCATGTAAGGTTCCGCATCCGGCCAGGATGGCGCGATAAATGGAGTTGAAGCTTATCAGCTGCGGCTTTTTAGCCACGTGTGAGGATATACCAGACGGCCGGAAAGTAGGGGTCGTACGAATACACACCAGACGCGCTGGCTCAAGGCGTCGCACGTCGTCTGGGATTCTCAGGTTGATGGTATTGGCAGGACGAGACGGTGGTCTTGGCTGTTCACTTTGGGATGCCAAAAACGCAGTTGGTATGAATTGACGATGGAATTTTCGGCAATACGGTTGATATGGAATGCGAATATGGAAAGCAGGCGTATGTGGCTGCTATGCAAGAACAAAGGAACGTGGGGAAGGAGAGGAGGGGTCGCGGGGTGCACGTCCGAGACCCGACACCACTGGCGTGTGCTTGATTTCTGCCCTAAATCTGCGCCAGTCATCATCATCACCATCATCACCATCGTCTGCAGCCGATTCTTCCATCTGCAATCATGTTCCATCCGTACCAGCGGCCTCAAGCATCGCGGCCCAGGCGCAATCAGACCAATCAAGCTGCAGCAGCCGCACCAAAGAAGGAGGCCGCTTACGCCCTTGACGTTCACTATGGTGACCACCTCCATTTCGACCAGTGGGACAATGTTTTATGCCCGACTCTCATTCGTTCCCTGGACTCTTCGCGAAGAACCGTCACCCGCAACGACGACGGCAAGTCTTCCAGCTTGGCGCTCTACGACGGCCAGCCCGGCTTCACGCACATGCGCTGGCTTTCATCGCGTCCGGGTATTTGCCCGCATTGCGCGGGACAGCACTCTGGGTACGGGGACTCCATCATCATCGCCATCGACGGAGCCTGCCCTGGCAACGGGACGAAGAGGGCAACTAAGTCGGGTTATGGGGTGTTCTTCCGGCCCTGGGATCCCAGCAATGTAGCTGCCCGGATTCCGGACCATGTTCTCCAAGACGGCAAACACACAAACAACATCGCCGAGATCATGGCCGCTATCTCGGCGCTGCATGGCGCGACGATTCTTTGTGAGGCTGATGTTCAGAACGAGCCTATCGTGGGAAAGAAACAAGAGAGAATGTCCAAAGGGGAATCCCACAAGTTGAGACGCATCATCGTCAAGTCAGACTCGGAGTACGTCGTCAAGTCCATCGCAGGCGGGAAAAACGGGGAGCCGCCTTACATTGCGAAATGGGAGTCGAACGGATTTCGGACGGCCGGTGGCGGGCCTGTGAAGAACGCAGCTCTCTGGCGATTGCTGAAGAAGTACGTTGACAAGCTCCGGGAGATGGGCGTTACAGTCCAGTTCTGGCACGTTCGGCGGGAGGAGAACAAGGATGCCGATCGGCTTGCGAACGAAGCTCTGGGCTTGGAGGTTTCTGCTGTCACTTCGACGGTCGAAGAGGAGATAAAGCGCGTTTGGGAACTTAAGGGTGTGTAGGGAAGAGGACGAAGCCATTGGGACAACGAAGTAGTTATGTAAGGTTCGTCCATACTTGAACCAGAGTCAGCATGGGGAGAAACACCCCGTCAAGAACAAGGACTTGTGGGACGTTTTGGTGGATGAGTTGACGGGAATGTTCGTACGGGGCGTTGCTATTGAGTTTTTGGCTTGTCCCGCGCGGGGAGAATGAGATGGCGGCCGCGTTGGCGAGTGTTGAATGTGAGTAGGCTCGTCTGAGCTTCGTACCTGTGGAAATCGCGAACGGGAGAGTTGGTGATTGTAAGACTTGAAGTTTTGTATTATATCTTAGGCATACTACTAGTGACAAACCCGCTGATCCAGCTTGGAAACACGGGCCGGTTTACATCACACGCGTTCACATCCTCCTAGGACGAACTGCGACGGTAGAGTTACTGGGAAGGGGGAGGACCTCAATCACGGGGGTCTCGTAGATCTCCCAGTTATCCGACGCCTTGGGGTTACCGAAGGGAACCAGAGCAGCGATGCGCATCCTGAAAGCCAAGTCAGACACTTGCAGGAAACACACAATCACGTAGCCAAGGGCACTTACTTGTACTTGCCGGGCTTGATCTGAGAGCCGTCGGCGAGTTTACCGAGCCACCACGACTCGTACGGAGAGTCGCGGGGCTGGTACTGCAGCGGGTAGGAGAAGGTGTTGTTGACGCTGTCGGTGGCGGGGTCGAAGTTGGGGTAGTTGGGGGTGTTGTAGACGTCGAAGGAGGCGACGGAGCCGATGTACTTGTTCTCGCCGACGACGGGAGGGTACGACCACTCGCGTTCTTGGTACGATGGCTCGTAGATCTGACACGGTGATTAAGCACTGGATGTCAGGGTTAGAGGGGGAATGTGTTGAGACTTACGTCCCAGCGCAGTTCGCGGGTGCCCCAGGTCAGGGCGACTTGGAGTCTGACAAAGTCCTGGGTGGCGAGGGAGAGGTCAAAGGTGAAGCTTGTTTCGTGTTAGATCATATGATTCGAAGTCGAACACAGTTTACGGCTCACCTTGACTTCTCGGAGATGAGAGTCCTGTTGAGGCCGGAGGCGATGCGGGGGTAGCCCATGGAGGTGTAGAACATGTCTACGATGTCGTGCTTGATGCTTCCGCCGACGCCTGTATGATGGTTAGCAAAGTTGGGATGCTGAGGCACCAGCAGACTTACCATAGTAGGGCACGGAGAGAACATCGCCGTTGCTGGCACTGATCAGAACCTTTCCGCTCCAGATGGGAAGTCTGGAGGAGTTCAGGCCTTGAGGAATGTCGAAAGAAAACCTTGTTATAACGTTAGTCTCCCGATCTCTTAGACTACGCCATCACAATGACAGGTCACTCACTTGGCAGTCTTGGTCTCACCAGGTCCAACCTTGAAAGTCCCCGACGGCAGACCGACAACGGCATCAATCTTGAACGGCTCAATCTCGATAAAGTCCTTGATGCGAGGCACAGCGATGAGGTCGGGGTTGGACGCAGCCTCGGGGGTCCAGTACGACTCGAACCCGCCCGCGGCCTGCACCTGGAAGCGGTACTCGAGCTCCGTGGTGCCCGTGTTGCTGATGTCGACCTCGTGGTACCGCGAAAAGTGGTGCGTGTCGTTGAGGGCGAACTTGGTCTCCCCGGACAGCTGCGAGGTGGCGTTCAGCACGGAGACGGCGTCGATCAGGCCGCTGCCGACCTGGATCGGCGGCGCCCAGAAGCCGAAGTCCCGCGTGGTGCCGACGGACCAGGGGACCGCGCGGCCGGACGCGATGATGCGGTTGGCCAGCGTCTTGGCGAAGCCGGCGCCGTGCACGGAGCGGCCGCCGTGGGCGGAGATGTACAGCGCCGCGACGCCGGCGACGTACGGGCACGCCATGCTCGTTCCGGAGAGGTCTCTGTAGCGGCCGCCGACGAAGGGGGCGAAGATGCGGCCGCCCGGGGCGGTGACGTCGGGCTTGAGCTCGAGGTCGAAGGTGCCGCCCCAGGAGGTGAAGGTGGAGGGCTTGCCGCCGCCGGCGTTGTACATGGCGACGTAGTTGCTGTTCTGGTCGAGGGAAAAGTCGGCGGTGACGTTGCCGCCGGCGATGTACGTCTTGACGATGGCCTCGCCGGCGTCCTTGGAGAGCAGGCCCCAGCGGCTCTGCGCCCAGCCGCGGCCGGAGTGGCCGAGGACGGCGCGGTCAGTGAGGTAGAAGAGCATGAACTTGGCGCCGCGCTCCTGGACCCAGCGCTGCCGCTCCCAGTCCTCGCAGCCCTCGTCGAAGCGGACGAGGGGGATGGTGTTGTTGAAGTTGACGTCCTCGGGGAGGGGCTCGCAGGCGTCGTTCTCGACGCTGATGTTGAGGGTGACGGGCACGATGGGCCAGCCGACGATGTCGGCGGGGAAGAGGTCCTCGGCGGGGCGGTAGCCGAGGATGGTGCGGTTGGACTGGCCGTCGAGGTTGAAGGTGCCGGCGAACTGGCGGGCGGAGACGATGGAGGCGTCGGCGGAGCCGATGGCGAGGACCTCCTTGCCGGAGGCGCCGCTGCTGGCGAAGAAGGGGCCGACGTCGCCCGAGTTCCCGGCGGCGATGGTGACGACGACGCCCTGCTGGACGATGCGGTCCGCGACGAGGGCCCAGGCGTTGTTGGCCCAGCCGCCGGTGGAGCCGACGGAGGCGGTGATGATGTCGACGCCGTCGGCGAAGGCGCGGAGGAAGGCCTCGATGAGGACCTCCTCGCCGGTGCCCTCGTTGGGGCCGAAGACCTTGTACGAGTAGATGGTGGCCTCGGGGGCGACGCCGGTGAACTCGGACGACTTGCCGGCGACGATGCCGGCGACGTGGGTGCCGTGGCCGGCGGAGTCCATGGGGTCTTCGTCAGGCTGCCGCTCTTCGCCGGGGTAGGGCCAGTAGTTGTCGTCGCCGACGAAATCGTAGCCGGCGGCGACCTTGCAACCGGCCCCGAAGCAGCCGCCGAGGGCGGGATGGGTGTACTCGGTCCCGGTGTCGACGATGCCGACCTTGACGCCCTTGCCGAGGATGCCCTGCTCGTGGAGCTTGTCGACGCCGGTCATCCAGTGGATAGAGTAGTTGAGCGCCGCGGCGTCGTCGCTGAAGGACTCGCCGGTGACGACGGGCGCGAGCTGGATTCGACTGGAATGCCAGGCCTTGACGACGGGCAGGAGAGCCTCGAGCGAGTCGGTGTTCTCGCTGTCGGACTCGACGGCGATGCCGCTGAAGACGGACGAGTCAAAGACCTTTAGGACCTTGCTGCCGGCCTTGGCCTCGATCTCCTTGACGAGGGCATCTTTATCGGCTCCCTAATGGGAATTAGCATCATGTCACAGCTCACAGTCGCTGGCCTAGACAACTCACCTGTTCAAGTTCCACGATGAACTTCTTCGGCTCAACAGCAGTGTCGTTAAACGGACGGGCGTTCTCGTCAACAGCGCGGCGGGAGATTTTGGCAACACCCGTGCCGGCCAAGGCCAGCGCGGACACAAGCGCGCTCGCAACACGCATCGTGGGATAACAAAAACGAATGACAAGACCTCCGAGCGAAGGAAGAGGATCTCAGAATCCGGGCGATCGAGCTCGAGTGCACAATGCCTGACCTCTCATCCCATCATGAGAGGCGGATGCCCGGCGAAGGCGGTCTTTTATGAACAGTCTCACTAGCCCGGTCCGAGTCGGAGCCCGGAGAGCCTGACATCCTCGCAATTGTCTTGTTTTTGCGTGATGCCATGTTGCGTTGACGATTTTCTCGTATCGAACATCGACGCGGAAGCGCGACCCCGGCAGCTTTGTCCCATTGCGGCAGTCGACGAGTTGCCATCTCCACTCCTGAAGGAACCTCACCGTGGAAGCCAAGACTCCAACCCGCCATTTGCGATGTTGGGGCCTTGCAGCGACCTGCCGTCTTGAGTTTGGTGGGTTATCTGCACGCAGCACCGAGGAGCGCAAGTTCAATCTCTTGTGTGCGGTTGTTGGTATATTAATATGCACGGGAAACCTTGCGCTAGGAGGAGAGGTGCAGACGGCTTCGTATTTGAAGGGATCTTTTGGGGCGTTCACCGGTCCTCGGAGCCGGCGGGATGGGACGATTATGATGATGAGGAGGAGGTATGCGAGGTCGGGAGGATGTGGTTTTTGGCGAGGTCTTCGGGTTAGTCGTCCGCGAACATGGTGTTAGATTAGAGCCTCGGAACGACCCGTGGAAGGACTGTTCCGTCCGACTTCAATCACGCTCTGAGAGTGGGAGCGAGTCTGGCGTCAAAAAAAGATAGCCCGTCCGTCAAGGATAGGTCCATGGGAGACCCAGCACATGCTATGATATTGTACTCTGGTACTTTCAACCAGCTTTTCAGCTAGGAAAACAAAGGTGCCTTCGCCTTGAACACGGTTGTTGAACAGTTATTCGACCGCTTAGTCGATTGAAACATCGAGCGCTCGCCGCGATGAGAGAGAAGACCATACTATGGTTCTGTTTTTCGAAAATGAGGAGATTCGGTGAGCCGGCAGGGGGGTCATGCCCTTGCAGCTCTTGGTGTCTTGGCAGGAACAACTGACAATGTTACGTACAAACATGCCGAATTCTCGATTTCGATGCTCAACACCCATAAGATCGACCCGACTGCCGTCTGATGGTTTGTCAAAAGTCAAGTCGGTTGCTTTGCGGTTCCTGACTGCATCTGAGAGGATCCGTAGCCAACTGATTCTTGGCAGCACCGTATGGCGCTTGGTAGGAGGCGACGCTTGTCAGACAGTTTCCCCCAAAAGATGCAAAGTCTGGCTCTTTCAATGGGCTATATCGAGGATGGCTGCCTCGGGGCCGCTGTTTGGTTGGACGCATCCATCAGCCAGACTCCGGGGTGAGGGTTGCATTTGAGGCACGATCCCCAGGTTTTTGATTCTCGTTGCTGACGGCTGAGTTGCTGTTGCTTGGGTTCCGGAACGGAGCTGGGGGGATCCAGCTCAACTTAGGACCGGGACGGCATCTTGCCGTATTTCAAGAAGGTCGACATCATGTGCCCACAAATTGCGTGTGTGCCAGTCGCTGATGTTGGCTGCAAGCTGTCCAAATTACCTCTCACAAGGAAGAGCCCGCCGAGGCGTTCAACATCACTTGGGACCCGGAAGCCTGGGGAATGGAGGAAAACACCAAGATCCTTGCATCGTTCCATGAGTACCAGAACCCGACGCTGAGTTTGTGGAATCGGAAGTGCACGCACGAGACGAAAGGCTGACCGTTTCATTAACCCCCACCTACCTAGCCGTCAAGAAGATGCCACCGATGGGAGTGCCTCTCGACGGCGACGGCGGTGACAACGGCCTCTGCTGGTTCCCGTTGTCCACCGACTCCAAGACGCATAGGAGATCGTACTAGCGAACAGGACACTACGTCGGCGTCAAGAGACCAAACTTTGACGTGATCACACAGCACCAAGTCCGAAGGGTGCTCTTTGATGGGACGGCAGCGACCGGGGTCGAGTTCTTCTCCCGTGACGGCGACGGCCGGCACGTCACCGTCAAGGCGAATAAGGAAGTCATCATCGCCAGGGGCGGGATCGTGATGCCGTGGGAGGTGTCACCGGGGAAGAGTGGACTAGCGATGCACTGCGGCAGTGGATGCGGGAGCGGGACGTCCCGACGAACTTGCACCCGATTGCGACGGCGGCTAAGAAGCCGCTGGAGATGGGCGGGGTGGTTGGGGAGGATCTCATGGTGCATGACAGATTGAGAGTTGTTGATGAAAGCATCATGCCGTTGCTGCCGGGGGTGAATACGCAGCAAACGGTTTATATGCTGGCTGAGAAGGTGAGTTGTCTTTAGTTCAGAGCTGGACGTCTGGGTGGTATACTGACATTGTGAACAGGCGGTTGATTTGATCAAATCCAGTGGTGCGGGCGCCGGCGTTGAGCCATTCGCGGATGGGAGAAGGCGGCCGTTCTCCGTTTCCGCACATGGCGCCAACGATGTACTCCGAGATGGTCTTGATGACGACGTGCTCGACCTTGGGCATCTTGCAATCGCTTAGATCGTCTGTGAACGGGAAGACGGCGTTGAGAGAGGCGATTTCGGCGTAGAGTAAAGCGCGCTACTCTCTGTGAGGCACGGGCGGCTGTTTGTCGCCTCCTTCCTCTTCGACGCGGTACTTAGTGGGCACCTTCAGACTGATGTTGAACGGGTTCTTAGGGCCAAAGTAGACGCCCACGTCGGATTCGGTGGCGTCAAGGCCGTCGCGGTCACACAGGGCATCGACGGCGATGATCAGGGAGTCGGGGTGAGAGGGAGTGCCGGGAGGATCTCGGTGGCAGCGAGAGTGGACGAAGCGGCCGTCGTTAAGATCCATGGGAGAACCGGGTCATTCGAAGAGCTCTGGGTTGTTTTGAGCGGCACTCTCGGGAGAACTAGGGAAATGACCAAAGTTGGAGTAGAGTACGGTAGCGTCTACTTCGGAGAGTTCCACCTGGAAGTTCGGGAACCGGCTCGAGTTGTAGACAATGTCGACCACAGGCCAGCAACCGGCGTGGTCCGGATTCTTGAGCGTGGCAGGTGGCATGTCGGTTCTGAAGTCCGAAGAGGACTGTGAAGGTGGCATCGTAGGCTCATCGCAGCAGATCTATCCGGGCATGGCAGCAGAAAGAATAATGTCCAATGGATCGTAAGAGGAGCTTGAGGCTCTCGCGTTTATGAAGAGCGAGAGATGTTAGAGAGGAGTGGCGGGAGATAGAGGGACAAAAGAAGACCCTGATTCCGAGCAAACGAGCCCCTTTCAAACGCTATCCCATGGCCCTGTTTGCACAAACCCCGCGCCAACCACTCAGACGACCGCAGCTGAATCATTTCGGTTCTTTCCTCACTGTCGGGAAAGGACCATATGCGTTTCTGAAGATGAACAGCATCTCCTCCCGCTGCAGCCTGTCTGGTAATGCCCCATACTCGCAAGCCCGCGAGCCTCCCTATGCTCAACCTTGGACACCAACCAGAACTCAGCGACGGAGCTCAGTTCTGCATATCCCGGAGGCGCTGTAAGATGTCCTGCCAAGTCGATGTTCTTGATGCTGCAATGTTATGCAGTTTTGAAGTCGTTCACCATCCATGTCTGCATGTACGAGGACTTTCCCCCTTTGCCGCTCCGGAGCGACTCGACGATGTAGGATGAATGCGACTTGACCACGATATGCGTCGCCGTATCCTAGTTGTCCTGGTCCACACTTGTGACACAACTCTACTGTCCCCCATTTTCGCGAAATGGTTTTACGGCATCGAGGGCGGCGATAGCAGCCTGGAGCTCGGCGCCCTGGTTCGTGTGCCGAGTGGCGAGACTGGAGTTGGCGCTGAAGCCTCAGTTCGCGGGGTTCTCGTCGCCGAACCACATACCGCAGGATGAGTCGGAGCTTATGGGCTGGGATGGTGGACCATGCGCTTCTTGCAGTCGCGGAGGCTGTACTTGTCGGGACTATCTCTTGGGTGCTTCCGCGAATTATGCTTGCGCGGACCCAGCGGAGGAGTTCCAGGATTTGGCTTCGTGACGCGGCTAGAGGATTTTGGCTCTCGTGAGTCCGGTACCAAAGGGACTGGTGCAGATTCTTGGTCTGCTGGCTGTGTATCGCTCTTTCTTTTTGTCACCTCAGGCTACGCGAAGCCATCAACAGGTCCCTTTCTCAAGTAAATGAGACGAACCTACCCCGGGACTGTGTGGCGATGCTTTGACCTCACCCCATCGCCATCGCACCAATTCTGGTTCATCAGCTCGATGGGAAATCCAAAGACTTCCCTTCTAATGCCTTCTTGAGCGCTCAACGCGTCACCGGCTCCCCCTCGAGGTGATGCTTGTTGGCAGTCGATTCATACATGAGGCGAATCTGCCATGTCTCGAGGACTACATCGTGAGAGGTCCGACCTCTGTATTGCATAGGATTTGATCAAGTAGCAGTTGCGAGTGTCAGATCTTTCGCAGCTTGCCTGTCGGTTTTTCCACGTTCTTTCCTTGTGTGATTACATGATTGTAGAAAGTACAAAATCCAAAGGGAAATCGCAAGGGCACATGCTCCTGCTCGACGAATGCTAGGAGCGATAAGATAAGAAGCCCAAGAAATTGTTAGTGCAGCAGCTCGTATTCTCCTTCTCCCTCCATCACCTTCAACAATACGCAAAACAACCTGGTTACAGTCAAATAAAGACACCCGCCGTTGAAAGTCTCCGGCTTGGCAACGAACCAAAACTTCGCTGCTCGCATCTGACCAAATTCTCGCCGTCATGTTTCCTACCTTTCTCCTGCACGCTACTGCAGCGTTGACGATCACGGTCGTCAGCACTATGAATCAACGACCTCCCGACCTCACCAAATGACAGATCGTTGCTCTCGGGTGTACGAACCTCCCGACATCATCGCACGCCTCGGTTTTCATGACCTTCGACACTTCTCGGGGTCGGGATCGGTTCCTCAAACCGCCACGCTGACAAGCAAGGAGATGGATTTCCCTGACTGACCGTGCCGGACAACCGACCACCGCAAGGATCACCATTTTCTATCGAGTCTCAAGAAGAGATGAACAAACATAGCCACGGCCACGTCCAAATCCGCGTACACTTCGACAAAAACATCTCAAATATGCCTCCCGTATTCGCTGCGAGAAACCGACGAATTTTGTACAACTCGAGCAACGCATACGTGCTTCTCCTCAGACACGAAAAAGGAACACTCCTGCAGTTGGACTCCTCTGGTGTAGCACTCAATCTAAAACAAGCAAACGTTCCCCCGTCCGAGCTGTGTTGAAGTGTTCAACCAGACTGCCAAAACTCTCGGATTCGCATCATCCGCACGCCCCGCATTCGTATTCCGCCATCTCTCAGCGGCTCCCACGCAGGGCCCTAGCAAGAATTCCCCGCAATCTCCCGTGGGCACCCCCTTGATCAGCGCAACGAATGCCACAAATCACTCTTCGTTGCACCGCCCTGTGGCCGCTGCGAGTCCCGTATTCGGGACCGCCCGATGCCCTCATAGGCTGACAGCCTGATTGCTCAAGGGGGCAGGGGAGGAGCCACCGCGGGTCGTAAAGAACCAATTTGCTCGCATTCTCTTAAACTCGCTGGCCCCTTGACCTGCAGGCCGTTCGTTTCCTGAACCTCCCCCCTCCCACGGTACTACCGCTCGTATACGAACCCGAACCCGTCTCTCGCCATCGCCGTTGACTGACACCGCAACCTCACTTTACCTAGCGATCCGCCAACGCGAAGAGCGCCATCTCACACACCGCCCAGCCGGTCAACGACAGTCGCTGAGAGCGATGGAGAAGCGCACCCGACGGCTTGGGCACAAGAAGTCGAGGAACGGGTGCGTCCGATGCAAAGCTCGCCGTGTCAAGGTACGCTGCACTGTGATGATGCAGGAGGTGTAGTTCAAGCAAGAAACACTTAGTCTGGAACATGAGAGAGCGAGAAATGTTTTTTTTGACGCGCGTTTTTCTCTTTCCAGTGCGATGAAAACAGGCCATGCCACCGCTGTGTCGCACACGGCGCGCATTGCAGCCTCCTGGACCCTCACCCGGCCGTGACAGCGCCCCTCACGCCGCCGACGACAGCGACCTCCAAACCGCCCGGGATAGGAGGATACGTGCCGATACAGGCCTCGCATGATCCCGCGCAGACGACGACAACAACTTCAGCTCCAGTTCCACCTCCGGCTGCCAGCGATGTCAGTCTTACACCCACAGCAGGTCAGTACTCAACAGGATGAACGGCGATCTGCAAGCACCCTTCGAAAGCCCTACCTTTGGCGTGCGTCTTGTGCTTGTCGTTCATGCCACTCAACGTTTGAGGGGCGCTTGGCTAACAGGCAAACTTTCGGGGAAAAAGTGAACAGCACGTCACCATACGCAGGCGACCCGGCACTTGTCGACCCCCGCAACCACCACCACCAACACCACCACCACTCCGCCTCCTCCGCCGGCTCAGCGGCCCCGGATCCAGGGTTGGACCTCCTCTCGGAGGATTGGCTGCAGAGCCTGCGCTTAATGCACCACTACAGCACCGTAACATGCAATGCCCTGCCGAGTGATGCCTGCACCGAGGAGCTGTGGAAGACGGCTATACCCGAGATGGCATGTTCCCATGTAAGTCTTGGCATTTCTTTCTGCCTTTCTCTGCCCACTGCCCGCTTCCCCGGATGCCCCCCTCCCATATGCCTCCCCATGGGTTGGTTGATGGTGGGAACTCTTTCCCAAGACGTCTCAATATGGAAAAACACCCTAACAACCCCCAAAGAAGTTTCTCATGCACGGCTTGCTGGCCGTCGCGGCGCTGCACTACGCCCACGTCCACCAGGCCGAGCGCCGCAAGTGGGATCTCATCTCGGTGCACCATCAGAACCTCGCGCTGCGCTTCTTCGCGGCTCGTCTCAACGACATTGACAAGTCCAACTGCGAGGCCTACTTCTTCCTCGCCTCGCTCATCTTCATTGTGAGCGTCTACTCCGTCGCGCACTCCGAGTCAGTCGGCCGTGCCGTTGGCCTTGGGGACGTTGCCCAGTCGTTCCGCTTCTTGCACGGCGTCAAGGGCATCCTCGACTTCCAACCACTCGAGGAGTGGCGCCAGAGCGGCGGCCCGCTGGACATGCTCCTGCGCTCACCCGAGGTCCCTCCCGGCATGATGAATGCGGGCAGCGCGTTCCAGCGGCGGCTCGACGCAGTCACGGCGCTTGCGAGGGAAGTACCGACCTCTTTTCACGACGTTATTAATGAGCAGACCGTGTGCGTGCTGGCGCTCGAGAGCTTGCGGCGCTCGCATCAGATCGTCTCGGCTGCGGGCGACGGGGCCATGCCTGGAGGTGTGTGGGGATGGTGCGTCACGCTGCCGGCGCTATTTATCGAGATGATTGGGAGCGGGCACGCGACGGCGCTGGTTATACTGGCGCACTTTGCGGCTTTGTCGAGGATGTGTGAACGGCGAGATGATTGGGCATGTTCTGGCTGGAGTATGGGGGTCATGCTCATGATTGACGATGTTATCGACGACGAGTGGAGGCCTTGGATTGAATGGCCCAAGAAAAGCATGATGGAGAGGATCAGTGTTGATGAGATGGAAGTTTGAATTGATACCCCTCGTGATACCTAATGACCTGGCCCCTAGAGATGCTTTGTGCGCGCTGAAAAATGATGACATTCTGAGATTCTACATGGTGAAAGAAATTGGAAACATGCTGCAAACAACCATTCAGATTTTCCTGATCATGACGGTCTTTGAAGGGTCGGGCACAGACTGTTCCATCATGTCAGCATCATCATCCAATTTTATAAGAATTGAGAATTTCCACTTACACCCGCGCCGAACCTGATGTTCTCATATCTCTCGGTAACACCATCCGGGAGCTTGATCTCGTAGTTGCAGAGGATGTTGGCCATGATCATCTTGATCTCGTTGACGGCGAAGAAGCGGCCCGGGCAGGCGTGGCGGCCGTAGCCGAACGTCAGGTGGGAGGTGCCGACGCTGACGAACTGGCTGTTGGCGACGACCTCGGCGGCCTTGGAGCCGGACTCGGCTTCGTCCTTGGCCTGGCGCAGCTTGTAGTAGCGCAGGGCGTCGAAGACCTCGGCGTCGGGGAAGATTTCGTCGTCGAGGTTGACGCCGCCGGCGGGTACTTCGATGACGTTGTCCGGGGGGATGACTTGGCCGTTGGGAAGCTTGATGGCCTTGAGGACCTTGCGTGAGAAGGAGCCTGTTGGGGGGTTTCATTAGTTTTTAGAGATGAGATTTGGGTGAAGGGGGGTGTGACGGACCGGCGCCGAGAGGGGAGCAGCGGAGGACCTCGCGCAAGAAGCTGTCGAGCTTCTTCATGCTCTGCAATGCCGGGCTGGAGAATTGGCCGCCAGACTCGAGCAGGGCTTGCTGGACGTCGTCTCGCAGGATCGGGATGAGGTCGGGCTTCGCGGCAAGCCAGTAGAGGGCGTTGGTCGTCGTCAGGGAGGTGGTGTGGATGGCGGCAAAGCTGATGCCCAGCTGGTTTTGAGCAAGTTGGCGGTTTGTCGACTGTCCGAACTTTGACTGGGCGTTCATCATCCACTGGAGCATGTCGTCGGGCTCTTGGTAGTCGTCGCCGCCGGCGGACTTGG